>BOPN01004897.1:0-2500 GCA_017312705.2 Penaeus japonicus | reverse complement strand
AGAGTTCGGTCCGTTCATATGGAAATGGTTCAGTATTAAGTAAAACAAATCTTTCTTATCATTTTTAATGATGACAAAGCCAGCATTGCATCTGTTGACAAACTTTTTCATATATAGCAATTGCAGATATCATAAGCCATTTTTTCACATACAGAATCTATGTATAGAAGCTTTTATTTGTTCAATAAATTAAGAATAACCAAATCTTATTGACAATGTTGAGTGCAATTACAATTGTAGTTAATGGAGGTTTCTTTAGAAAACCGTTAGAATTTCAAATGGGCGATTGACATTTTCTTATTCATACAGCTTTCTTCTTTTCAATTAATGGATTATAGAACCATTGTAATTGGGAAATATTGGATTTTACATTGAATCTTTCATAGTAAGGATACTGGACATGTATCCTTAATCAGTTAGTTACAAAATATGTGTATATATAACAAAAACATGTGACGTGTTTAGTCACATGTAATAACAGGCGATGAAATCTATTTCAAATTATTTGTGGATGAAAAGGCAAAATGATTAGACACCGAATATAGAAAATATGACAAAAGGAAAATGAATGAAACACTTTTACTTATCATTCACATCATGCTCATCTTTTGATTTTGATTAAATAATAACAATAAGAATGAAACTATATCTCAAACCAGCGATAGTGAATATATTTTCAATCCCTTTATTCATGTCTGTAGATATTTCTCTAAACGCCCGTGTATTTCAAACAGCAGAAGATATTTCCAAGGTTTTCTTTTCCGTGTATTAGAAGGAGCGAAGCTTTTCCAAACATTTACACCGTAATACATCACACTGTACAGGATTGTATCCATGGGATAATTAATGAATTCATACTGATATAATGATTAAATTAGTGTCACGAAAATTACTCATTTCACACACACACACACACACACACACATAAATATATGTATGTGTGTGTGTGCGTAAATTTAACTTACATTCCATACTCTTAAACTACACAAATCTTTGCCTGGTCGTTTTTCCACAACCCAACTGTTATCCTCATCTCTCTTTTTTTGTCAGTTCCTTTACGTTTAATCGCAGAAAGGCTTGCAGCTCTTTATACTGTAGTGTAGTGTAGTTATCAAAAAGATAATATTGATAATAATAAGTTTCAGAACGTGACTTGATAATGAGCGAATATAAACAATATATTTATTTATTTTCTATTCATTTTATTATTTATTTATTTTTTATATCTCTCTAATATGGTTTCCAGTCAAGTTATTCATCAACTATTACACCAAGGAAATTGGTATTAATTTCCTTGTTAACCCCCCCCCCCCCTCACACACACACACCCCACCTCACCCCACCCTTAATACCGTTTTATTTAAAGATGACTGTACCATTTAGTCTAAGAATATTATCTATGTTTAATGTTAATCTATCAAAAGTATTTCTCCAGTCTTATCTTTTTCCCTTACCTCTTTTCTTTCCAAGAGGAGATTATTCCCCCTGTGGCAGTAAGTATCATCTGACTAAGTTTGTATTTTCTTTATCTTCAAGGAAGACTAAAAACTGTAACAGATTTTTACTCTGCCGTAAGATTTTAGCCAAAGATACGAGCCATGAACTCTCTTTACGGTGTTTAAGATCCGGATTACATATAGTTCGTTATATAAAACAATAGGTTAAGCTACGGTTCAACAGAATGGATATTTGAATTCACACAGTATATACTTGTGTATTATTATTATTATTATTGTTATTGTTATTATTTTTATTATATATATATATATTTTTTTTTTTCAGAGTCGCGCGACGGAACTAGCAATTTTTTTTTTTTTCCCAGATCGGTAGAATTCACAAAGTAGAACACAAAATATGCAACAGTTAGTATAATACAATAATGAATTGGTTATACAGAATCATTTCCTGCGTCGAGGCCGTGGATGAATAAGTCAAACTTACAGTGTTAGAGCCAAGTTCCATCTTTGTGTTATATCTATATGTCTAATCATCGTGCAAAATATTCTGCTTCGTTGAAAAACGCTTTGCAGAATCCTCATATAAGAATTTTACTTCATCGTGCATATCTATTTATTTATCTAAGATAAATATGCGTGTGTATGTGTGTGTGTGTGTGTGAGTGTGTGTGTGTGTGTGTGTGTGTGTGTGTGTGTGTGTGTGTGTGTGAGTGTGTTTGTGTTTATGTGTTTGTGCTTGTGTGTGTGTGTGTGTGTTTGTGTATGTCTGTGTATGTGTCTGTGTGTTTGTGTGCATTCTACCAGAGTAAAGATTTTAGGATTCAAAATTCTTTCAGATTTTTGAGCCTCCATTCTAGAAACTTCCATTCCTCTCCACAGAAACTAAACGCAATCTCCGAATCGGGCTCTCAATTTCTGATATGAATCTGATTAGACCCAGTTAAAGTCTATTAAAACTTTTTCTACGCAAACCCAAGTTCAAATATACCTCCATTTGCCGCTAGAGCTGAAGTCTACGTTGAACATATTTTTTTTCCCCTTTT
>BOPN01004896.1:57500-60000 GCA_017312705.2 Penaeus japonicus | reverse complement strand
GTACATTGTGCTTATTGAAAATGAGACAACAGTTTCAAGATTCATTCGGATCCCATCTTCAGACCTGAAGATGGGATCCAGATGGATCTTGAAACTGTTGTCTCATTTTCAATAAATCTGTTTTGTGTACAGTGGGTTTATCTGCCATTTATCAACACGGAAGAGTGTTTTGCAAGTCATATATATATATCTATATATTTATGTATTTATACACGTATATATATATATATATATATATATATATATATATATATATATATATATATATGCATGTATATATATATATATATATATATATATATATATATATATATATATATATATATACATATATATATATTATATATATATATATATATATATATATATATATATATATATATATATATATATATATATATATATATCAAATAGGTCTTGAGTTTTTTTAGATATTCAGTCTCATTCATACCTTTTTTCTACATTTGTCGTTATGAACTTTGTTCAAATAATTACTTAGCAATAAACTTAAGCATTAATATATATATATATATATATATATATATATATATATATATATATATATATATATATATACATATATATACATACATATATATAAAATGGGGGGTATATATGTGTGTGTGTAAGAAGAAATTTTAGCAAATCGAAGGATAATTCTAGTTATTACTAAAAGCGTAAAACACTTGCATAATTAGACACGTTATTTCACATAAAAGAGACATCAATACTGGGGAGACTTTGCGAATAGCAGGTGACAATGTATGGATAAGAGAACTTTACTTCGAGCGAGTGGCACTGTGCTCAACTACCGTAGCTTTTCTTCCACGCACATTTCATTTGGCTCTCGTCCTTGTGTTGTGATTGGCTGATGTGAAGTGTTTCTTTTTTATTTATTTATATCCTAATGAAAGGGCAAACTCGAGTAAATTATAAGATATCACTATCACAATACTTTAATTTATTATGATTAAATGCATTTGTTATTCTTTTCTTGGTAAATGAAACAAAGTATTCGCTCATCATCAATAACATCTTGCATTTTTACTCTGTATCATGACCTCTTTTAAACCTTGATTTATATACACATTTACGATTTAATATGAGGAACACTGTGATAATAATAACGTTGCGCTTCAATCTTATTTTACGTTGCTTTCTGCGCAAAATAAAATGCTATCATGCATGATAATGAAAACAAAAAAAATAAAAAATTAAGTGGGATAAATAAATGGAGCATGTCTGATTCACATAGAAATTGATTCTATTTACTTGACAGGTTGATAACAAGTGGCGGTGAAGTAACAATTATCTTTCTTTTTATCATTGATAATCGCTTGACAATTTCCAGATTCGTGATTATAATTATCTTATCATTACAACTACGTCCATGTTGCATACAGCCAATCATCTATCGTCGCCTCGATATGATAAGAAGTGTAGCTCAATCGATCAACATTAATTAAATCAGCTGTAAATCTACTCGCTCGCTCTATTTCACACCGGTAATTATTTGACATGACACGATAGAATCCTAGTTAGCGTTATATCAAAGCCCTATGATATTCTACTAGAAATAATACTAGAAAATACTAGAAAAACTTCAGTCATATCTGAGTAAATAATGTTATTCTGCAATGGTTATGATAGGCGTCTAATTAGTACAGTGGTTAGCGTACCGGCCTCACATCCCCTTCGTAGTTTTCATTGTCGCCTAGTGGTTGCCGCTGTGGCTGGGCGCATCGGCGGGTAAAGACCAAGCTCAGGCCGAGTCAACACTCGTTGGCACACATTCACGAGTCAGCACTCGCTGACATATATGTATATATATATATATGTATATATATATATATATATATATATATATATATATATATATATATATATATATTATATATATATATATTATTATATATATATATATATATATATATATATATATATATATATATATATATATATAAATATATATATATATATATATATATTATATATATATATATATATATATATATATATATATACACATATATATGTATGTATGTATACTTATATATTCATATAAATATATATATCCGTATACATACGTGTATATATGTATGTATATAAGTACGTGTATATATGTATACGTGTATATATGTATGTATGTATATATATATGTGTGTGTGCGTTTATCTACTTCTGCATATGTATAAGGTTTCATTTTATCTTTACTCATCTACACCTGTAGCTCCAAATCATTTATAAACCTTTACGTCCACAATAATGCCAACAATAAGCGTGTGTACACCAATTATTACTTTATAGTGTCCACATATTACATTTGAGCTTACTTTTTCATACTGCACCTGCTAATGGATAAGTCAAGCTGTGAAATGACAATTGGCCTGGTTGATGTCCTGGTAAATTTCTTTGTGGATAATGTCACAGCAGATCATTAAATTAAATGATTAATTGTTGAAATAAAAGTCTGTCATTTGATGATGTTTGGTAAGAAGCT
>BOPN01004896.1:37500-42500 GCA_017312705.2 Penaeus japonicus | reverse complement strand
AATGCGGACATTTCTAGGCTACAGTTCAATTTGCATGCACTTTAGATTCAGGTCAATTCATGGTTCACGGTTCGCAGTTCTTCACCGTGTAGTGATTAATGGTCTAACAAATCATAATGAGACATGAAGTGATATGTAATAGAAATTTATACTATGAGAATTTAAAAAATACTGATTATAGAATGACACAGCTGAACTGAAAGACATGAGGAAATTATATATAATGAGCCAATAAAATGAACCGTGGGAATCTTTTAACTTAAAAGGATACTTTGACACCTAAATTGAATATACAAATAATCTCACAGTCATTAGTATCTGTTCCCACCCAGTCCTTGACCTGAAGGATTCACTGTTTAAGGGTATATATATGTAACAATATATATATATATATATATATATATATATATATATATATTTAAATGTTTATATATACATACATACATACATATATATATATATATATATATATATATATATATATATATATGAAAAAAATGAACGAACTTTAGACGCCGCACTCACCCCACGCGACGTACGAGTGCCTGTGTTAGATTGTTGCGACTATTGCTCGCAGTTGCAAGCAAACGTTCCGGTACTACTCGCATCATCCATTTCCGGGTCCTCTCGTACGCGCATCTCGAAAACTGCGTGTAGTAGGGATAAAATTTAGTGGTGAAAGAAATAGCGAGAGAGTGAGAAAGAAAAACACGATGTACATAGAAAATCTTTCTCCTCCCACACCTCTGGAAATGTCTATTCATCTATTTACATCCATTTAGATTAGATAACTTCGCCAACGATTGACATGACTTCTGCCTCACCTTTTCCTTGAGGACCAGAAGAGAAAGGTGGGCAAAATCCTTCTTCCCACGACAGGTCTCTTCCGTGGTCACAGCTAGTACTGGCACCCTGAGGTCGTCGGCTTTGCTCACGAGCCAACACCGCCCTACTGCTACGACGCCCAAACTTTTGTTAAGCTCTAGATATTGAAGAAACGAAAGTACTTGTGAGATTCTAGCATCTCTCCCCCTTCATGCTTACAGTTATGTTCATATATCGTACAGGTTTATCCTTCTATTTCATTTCAAATTCCACATAGGAATATTAGACAATTACCTACCACATATTAAAAAAAAGTGTATACTAGAATTGTCCGTTTTCTCACATCTATCAAATAACTAGAATTATACAATAGAATGATATGTATGAAACAACAATATGAGTGCACAAAATGTAATATGAAATTCTCACTGCTACAAGATTATCTCAATATGGTTATTTTACGCATCCATATTAAAATCTGTACTTATTTCATATGCTTAGTTAGATACCAAATAATATATTCCTTTAAAATCTAACAAATTGATTTTGAAGAGTTTTTTTTTTTAATCAATGCAACACTCGCAGTTGGGAGTATTTTCAACAAATCTAAGTTTTAAGAAAATTGGTTCTGCTTTAGAAAGGCAGGAATTTACTTTCTGCTGAGATTACAGGGGACCATGCATGACCCCACCAAGTACAAGGTTGATAAGTTTTCAGTCCCTGCAGTCTAGAGCAGAACTCTGGCATGGATGGTTGGTAAAGACATAAAGGATGCCAGATAGTGCTTCAGCCACCCATACATAACTTGTGATAACTTATTTTCTGCCTAAACACTTCAGCATGGCTGTAAAACTGCATGACATACTTTGTCATAGCACTGAGGGGTTAAGGTACATAAGTAATGTTTTTGGTGGTAGTGTTATGGGTGAAATTCCACAGGACACAAAGGCACACACATTCAATATATATAAATATCTAACTACCTACAAACACAGAGAAATGCACATATATGCATGTATAAATTAGAATTGAAAAACTATTTTCAGCCCTCTTGGAATGGAAATACAGTATCATATATAGATATGTATATATATATATATATATATACATATATATATAATATAACATATATATATACATATACACACACACTCATTCACACACTTTATATTTCTCTCTTTCTGCTCGTTGTAGGCAAATTTGCCATTCCTTGGTATCATTTTATAATGTTATACAACGTTCATATTCCAATATCTATTTAAAACACAACAAAAGGGATATCAAGATATAACTAATTGTGATTGTTCAGAAGAGAGTGTGTGTGGTTCAAACTGACAGCAAACATAGTCGTATAGAATGACGAACATCAGTATTGCAATTAATAGCATGAATGCACAAAGATCAAATAGTCGTTTATGATGGTCTTAGGTAATTAAACTTATCAAATTGTGGAATATTAGAGTTTATAGTAATAATGAAATCCTATTATTACACCAGTCAATGTAAAATAGAATAAAACAACATATCGTAAAATCTCTTCTGATTTACTGCCCTCACTTCATGTTCATAGTTTCCCGGATTGGAAACAGTGGCTTATTTTTGTGACTTTATTCCGTGTTGAATATGATGAGGAATAACTGCAATGCCACCAATTTAAGCAGCCGATTAGATAATCAGGAATATCAAGTCATTTAATACGTGTAGTATGATGTGAAAAGATACATGTTCTTCCTGGATGCGGATGGCTGATCAAACAAACTTTTGGGTTTGGTGCCAACGACCTCCCATACCGTTCTGGGTCCGGTGGAGGGAAACCTAAGTGATGCCTCTAAGCCGCTGTGCTAGCTCGGTCTAGTGGACGGAATTTTAAAAAGCCATTTTTGATTTTGTGGTGATAAAAGCCCGTAACAAGCCGAGACCAGTGGTGAGGGAACAACTTGCATCCAAGAAGAACGTATAAGATTATTTTTCGGTCTCATTTTCTTTCTGGACGCCTTGTGTTTCTTGGCCGGTTTGCTGACTTGTTTTCGTGAATAATAGATCTAACTTTTGTCTTGCAGTAGCTACTGCCTTTCAGGGACAATTTTTTCCATCTAGAAGGCCAGTTTGTTACCATGATTTTGACGTCGGGCTAAGAGGTTTAACTTTCAGGAACTAATAAGCTAATGGAATCCATGTGAACTACTGAAACACGAAGGAAACTATGACTTACAAGCAATACAAGACATTAAAGCTTTGATTTTTTTTTCGCACATTCAACAGTATTATGAATTACTGGGTTATTCTGATGACACATCTTCCAATGCTTAGCAATAAATAATATAGCAATTCAGTTGAAAAACTACTACCGCAACTAATACTGCACTGCAAGTGACTTCTGCCTGGCACTTGTTTAATGCATGTCTGTTTGTGTGACAAAAAGTTTTCGTTTTACTGCATTGCGTTGCTGTGTCGATGCACGGCGCCACCTTCACCTTCTGCCTCGCCCCCTAAAATACCCAACTGCTCGTTGCGGAAATTATCAATACGGTAGTTTAGTTAACGTAAATTAACTAAAAAAAAAATGATACTCGTAATAAGGTTAATATACATGGAAATTATTACGTTATTTCCTGCAATATATCATTTGATATAATATTTATGCTGTGAGCAGGTGATTGAGATTTGTAAATGGGATGATGAAAAAAAAAAAAAAAAAAAAAAAATAGGAAGAAAATAATAATACTAATGAGAACATAAGGAGAGTGATAGAAATAGTAATGATGATGGTGATGATAATGATAATAACACCACTAATAGTAATAAAAATGGCAAATATAACAGTAATGATAACACTAATACTAACAATAATAATGATTATGATGATACTGGTAATAATTATAATGATAACAATAATGATGATAATGACAACAACAACGATCACAATAGGATCAANCAAACGTTCCGGTACTACTCGCATCATCCATTTCCGGGTCCTCTCGTACGCGCATCTCGAAAACTGCGTGTAGTAGGGATAAAATTTAGTGGTGAAAGAAATAACGATAGAGTGAGAAAGAAAAACACGATGTACATAGAAAATCTTTCTCCTCCCATACCTCTGGAAATGTCTATTCATCTATTTCCATCCATTTAGATTAGATAACTTCGCCAACAATTGACATGACTTCTGCCTCACCTTTTCCTTGAGGACTAGAAGAGAAAGGTGGGCAAAATCCTTCTCCTTCCCACGACAGGTCTCTTCCGTGGTCACAGCTAGTACTGGCACCCTGAGGTCGTCGGCTTTGCTCACGAGCCAACACCGTCCTACTGCTACGACGCCCAAACTTTTGTTAAGCTCTAGATATTGAAGAAACGAAAGTACTTGTGAGATTCTAGCATCTCTCCCCCTTCATGCTTACAATTATATTCATATATCGTACAGGCATATCCTTCTATTTCATTTCAAATTCCACATAGGAATATTAGAAAATTACCTACCACATATTAAAAAAAGTGTATACTAGAATTGTCTGTTTTCTCACATCTATCAAATAACTAGAATTATACAATAGAATGATACAATCACACGACGATGTGGAGTAACATCTCTAAATCTATACGTATGTAGGTTCATTCTCAGAAACACACAAACACAACCCAGAGGTACTACATGCATGCCGATACATACACAAAAAATACACATAAAAAAAAATGCAATTCGTCTTAGCCATCAACAAACAAAAGCTCACCGCCAGTTATATTCCGTAGGGAGTTTCGTCGAGCTTCCAGGAGTCGCACCCTGAAGGTCGCGTCCTGTGCCAGAGGCCGCAGGACAGAACCTTCAATAGCCTCCGCCGTCCGCATTGCGTCCGGGTCTTCTGCGTCCATCATTATCACTAAAGATGAAGAGGAAAGGGAGGTATAAGAGGAGGAAGAAGATATTTTTTAGGAAAAATGGAAAAGTATGCCTACAGATCTATATACACTATGTATATGTATACATGTATATATATATATATATATATATATATATATATATATATATATATATATATATATATATATATATATATGTATGTATATATATGTATATATATGTATATATACATATATATATATATATATATATATATATATATATATATATATATATATATATATTCCTATATATGTATATATATGTGTGTGTGTGTGTG
>BOPN01004895.1:105000-111640 GCA_017312705.2 Penaeus japonicus | reverse complement strand
CTCTCTCTCTCTCTCTCTCTCTCTCTCTCTCTCTCTCTCTCTCTCTCTCTCTCTCTCTCTCTCTCTCTCTCACTCTCTCTCTCTCACTCTCTCTTTCTCTCACTCTCTCTTTCTCTCATTCCCTCCATCTTTCTTCAGCTATCTCTCTCTCGCTTTCTCCAGCTATCTCTCTCTCGCTTTCTCCAGCTATCTCTCCAGCTATCTCTCTCACTTCTCACTTATCACTTATCACTTTCTCACTTATCACTTTCTCCTCCTCACTTTCTCCTTCTCACTTTCTCCTTCTCCTTCTCCTTCTCCTTCTCTTCTCCTTCTCTCTCTCTTGCTCTCCCTTTTTTTATTTTTCTATCCTTTCTCTTTTTCTCATTTCTCTCTCTCATTTCCTTTTTTTCATTTCTCTCTCTCTCTTTCTCTTTCTTATTCTTGCTCTCTCTTTTTTTTCATTTTTCTCTCCTTTCTCTTTTTCTCATTTCTCTCTCTCCCTTCCATTTTTTCCTTTCTCTTTTTCTCTCCTCTCTCTCTCTGTATCTTCCTCTTTCTCCCTCTCTCTCCCCTTTCTCTCACTCTTTCTTTTCTGTCTCCTCTCTCTTTTCTTGTTTTTTCCATCTCTCTCCTTTTTCTCTTTCTTTCTCTCTTATGCACCAGCTCTTTTCTTTCATCTTTTTCTCCTATCAGTTCTTTCTCTCTCCATTCCTTCTTTCTTTCCTTTCTTTCTCCCTTCTTCCTTTTATTCCTTCTTCCCTGGTGGTAGGGGTCTTGAACCCCTCATGAAGAGGCCCTGTCTTTTCTTCCTTTTCATCCTATTCCTTACCCTAAAAATGTCATTTTTCGAGAACAAATATATAAAACAAGTAAAGTATGGGAAACATACCTTTTTAAACAATGATCACAACAAAGACCTCTATTCACTACGTTCAAAATGTAGATAAAAGGTTTTGCCGTCAATATGATATCTCCTCTTGCAACCTCCTTACGCACAGGTACCTGTGAATGAGGTCAATCACTGTTAAAAAATAGAATATGATACATTTATTAAAAGCAATAAACTAAATAACCTATCAACCTATCAGATTTGCTTACCCAGACTCCAGGATGGGTTTTATTTCATACCTTGACTTTTCCCACTCTCTTTTAGTCACTCTTTGTAGAGCTAGAGCCATTTTTGTGTTTTATTTTTTGTGTGTTTTACTGTATTTAGAGACATATCTGTCATATCAGAGGCTCTATCAATTCTGCACTTGACTAAAATTGTAGTTCAGGGTCCACATCAACTCATTTTTTATTTTATACTCAGTGTGATGATAAAAGTATTGCTGTTTTTAGAGGACAAAAAATAACTTTATCTTTTCATATTTGTGTGCTGCCATGAATGAATACAAAACATATAACCATCCACAATGAAGATGACATGAAGAAGTAGGGAAGAGGAAGATTACTTATGCTTATGACTGTGAGTGCCATAGTACAAGGCATCCATACTGGCACAGGAGCACATTATAGACATTGGGCATGATTTGAGTCACCTTCCTCCTCTCATTCTGCCTGCACATCCTTCAACTGCAGTACTTTAGAGCAAGAGGTTGGCAACTTGCTATGTGCCATCACTCTATAAAGACAAGGCTCAAGGCCCTCTCTCCAGCTGGTGCTAGAAGAAAGTAGTGCCATCTAGGTTTTGGATGTTAGGTGAAACCCATTTTGATTAATATTACAGCAGTTATACTAATTATGACTGCAATTGTCATCATCACTCACTCGCTACTCATAGCACAATAAAATGACACAGTGATCCAAAATCCCCAAACGTCATGACGCCCATTGTCAGGCCAGAGCTCCTGCACCATGCATGACGAAAAAACATGTCACCCGTCATTAACGGGTGACATGTGTAATGAAAAAAAATATATTAAAATAATTTATATGTACAGTAGTCTCATTTGGCATACATATTGTTCTTGATCATAATGCCCCCATTTTTAATACTGCCAAGGTAACTTCAAGTATGTCCCAACATACATAGAAATAAAAAAATGTATTATCATTATTTTATAAAATCAAACTAATCCATACTGACTTGCAGGGACTGACATCTCATTATGCATTTGACTATGAATGATAAAATATATACTTTTATGATTCTTTATCATCTTTGAAAGGCTATTAATATATTGCATTAGCCTATTAGCTTCCGATCAAAATGAACTCAATTACTAGCCCTTGTCTAGATAATTTTCTTACTTTTTCTCTTTTTTAACAACCCTAGTGATTTACATGCACTATTGAAATGAAAAGTTAATCATACTACAGATTCTGAATATTGGAAAGACTTCCGGTAAGGGGACCAAAAGGTAGGCACATAGTCATACACATTGGGCATTTAAAAATGTCTCTTCAGAATGTTACTAAATCTGATTAATCTAATACAAATATTTGACCATTACTCTTACATATGAATAGATATCTAGTTCTAGATTTTTCTTTTTATTCAACGAATAACAAAGAAAATAAGACAGCAAGGATAAAAATAACACCAATTCCTTTAAAAAAAGTTATAGGTTACCAATGTTTATTTTTGCAGTCTGGTTATTTCATACAATACATGTTATAATCTTTTCTGCTTGTAGGTTAACTTAGTAGTGTAAGGTGTAAGAAACAAGAATCAATGATGCTATGAAAAATTAACTAAAGGCAGGACCAGGGTATGTATATAATGGACAAGGCCAAGATGCACAAGAAAAATATGTAGACAATTTTTCAAATGTCTGCCAGAGTCTTAAGCCACTAAGTCAAACAATCTAAAGCCACCTCTATTGCAAGGGAGAATATGGGCCAATGTAGTATGAAAATATTGGCATACCGACCCAGTCAACCTACCACTTTGGTTGGTCCAATAGGTACTCAGTGCACAATATCCTGCAAGTATGCAATTACTTAAAAGGCACCATGCATGCACTGTACACCTATTCGTCTTAACAATTTTCATTTTCTTCACACAGTACATAAACTGCTTACTCTCACACTGAACAATACAAAGAAAAAAGTCTTAAGTCAAACTGGGGTGCTGTAGAACACTCAGTCACATGATTTGAGCATGTAACCTATGTTTTTGTTTCAAGCAGTAATTCATGGAATAAATGTAAAGGGAAATTTGTGTAGGATTGGGGACAGTTAAAAAAACAGTGCTGCATAAAGCCCAACAGGAGTTTAGGGTAAGTTTGAGAACCACTGGTCTCAAATGTCAACTTCACAGAAAAAAAAGAAACATACTCCTGGTGTTATCAAAGCTGCTTTAGATGACATGCAAAAGTGAGCAAAGGAGCATACAATAGAATAAACAATTTTCTTGTTATGAATGCTATAAGATAATATTGCAATTACCAGCACTTTTCCTACGAATATCGCATTTCTTTCCAATTTGGGTTTGTAAGTAACTTAAATAGTGTACTTGCCACAAGTGCTTGATTGAGGTGTAGCTTATTTTTCTATAGCTTTGCAAAAAATCTTTCCACAGACAAAGTTGAGGTTGGACTTCATGGACAAATTTGAAGTGCAAATAGGGCCAATGGTTTATTACCAACAGAATTTCCAAATTTATTTCTAAGGCTATGTATACATATAAATATATATTTACATTCTTTTATTTTAGGAATGACAAGTATATTAGTATGACTCCAAGTAAAAACCTCAGAGTTTGATTGTATAACTAATATTGTCTGTTGTACTGTCATACTCAGTTCTCATCAAAGTTCCTCAGCCCTGTTCCATGCAGTGTTCTTTTTAGTTTGTTTTTTGAGGGGCTAGAGGCATGTACCATATTACCATGGACAGACAGTTTATCAAGTTTCGTTAAAGGGTCCTTTCTGTTTGTGAGAAGGGTGAATGTCAGGTGCCAGTTGTGTAAGTATTGTACAGGTTTTAATGCAAAGGATTATTACTATAATACTGAAACAAAGACAAAGTTATGTTGAAAAGTTTTCAAGTTTTCAGTCTTAAATCACATTATCATCATATTGTATTCTTATCTTAATTTTCTGTTTATGTGTTTACTCCCTGTTACATTATTCAAAATAACTATTATCATCATCTTTTTTATTTACTAAGGTCAGGAAGTTGTTTCTTAATGAAGCAAATATATCATAAATCTAATTTTTGTTTTTTTATTAGGCAGGGGTGGATAAAGTATTGAACCATGGAACCGCTGATACTGGAAAATATTTTGGCTCCCAGAAAGAAAAAAACAGAATTTAGAATTTACACAAATAAAAACAAAAAATCCTGAAAACCAAAATCAACAAAATTGAAAGAGAAAGTAATATAGGAGAAAGAAAATCAGTCATTAATGATTAACCAATCATAGTCTCAACTGGTATAACATTTGCCTTATTTCTATGACCCAACAAAATGTTACAGCATATATGCTGCAAAAATGTATTGAATGAGTGGACAATCAAATCAAAATTTGGCTGGTTGCATTTGTAAACCAAATATAGTATATTTATTAGTAGAGTAGGTTACTGTAGAATATTGATAAAAAAAAAACTTGGATTAAAGGTCATTTTATGTGTATTATATTCTGATTGGATCCAACCTAAGTTGTGACTAAAGAAATAAAACTATGATGTTCAAAATAAATCTGTTTAGTTTCTAGACTTACAAATATTTTAAAAAGTAATAAAGCATAAGGCCATCAATATAGTTCATTATCTACCTCACAAAAAACATAAACTGTTCCTGAAGGTGTGGACCAGATTGATAAGATCTACCAATACCTAAATGATCATTGCAAGTGTGGTTCTTTCACTTGACCAGGGGGGGGGGGGCAAAAATGTCTTTAACATCTAAATCATACCAACACTGATGACACTGAGGTCTTAAAAATTAAGATTTTGATGAAGATTATATAGATATCAAAATGACAAAGGTTCTACTCAATTTGTCTACTTTGGCTACAAAACTGCATCACCCTGATGGGAGCTACATTAAGGCATCAGTACCAAAATTCCAAACTTTCACTGAAGTAGTAATGCAGATTCCACTTTGATCTGTAGCATCTTCACTCACTGAAGAGCTCTAATTTCAGTACAATGAATTCCTCAGGAGATTTAACCCATTCATGCTGGGGTGATTCCGGCTATGAATGGTCACAGTGCCTAACGCCTCGGGATTCTCGGGCACACCAGCCGCGAGCCTGGGCTGTCCACTCACTCACACCGAGCGCCGGCCTTGGCCAAATATCTCGTCACCGGTGTCTGACGCAAAAAACACAAAACGTGTCAGCACGTCATTCAGTGCAAATGGGTTAATTTTAAAGATTCAAAGGCAATAGTGGATGAGTAGTTAAAACTTTCCTGTCTCAGGTCTCAAACAGAAAAGCTAATTATATCAGTTGAAGAAAACAGAAAATGTTCTTTGATGTCTATCAATTAAGTTTACTCGATATACTTGTAATTGCTCTCAGTGTTCAGCAGCTTGTGTAATACTTTAGAATCTATATCAAAGTCTTTGAGCTGTCGCAGAAGATTGTTCTGAAGAAATCCCACCTTGGTTGCTGTTTTGACCTCTAATATTCATCCATCCCCTGCTCTATGGCCTTGCTCCAATGTCCCAGACTTGGACCATTCACAACAACATAGAACTCACCATTGATATTGTCCTCTGTCATATATCAGTTCCTCCTGAAATTATTTTCATACTTTGAGGCCATTGACTCAAGTAAACTGGCAAGACTACTAAATAGATACAGTAGCTATCCCTTGCAGTACCATTTCAATCTCTTGAAAAAGACTGTTACTTAAATCAGAAAACTCTTTGAAAATTTACTTTGTGCCTATTTTTTTCAACTCTCCCTGTTCAAACTTTGCAATCTGTATTTAAAGAAGGGCAAAAACATTTTTACAAAAGAGACTTCAGAATATTAACAAATAACATCCAGTAAGAAGCTTTAACCTTAGAGAACAAAGAGAAAACTAAGAGAAAATATAATTCATCTAACCAGTAATTTGATGCAAACATGATATCAAGTTATTACACAGTTATTCATGGCTAAATACCTGTGCTAATAATTTTATTTACTGAAGATGATGTGATATGATTAAGTTAAGGCACTAATTGGCCAGGTTTTTGTACTTCTAATTGTTCAGTGGGATCAATGTTTATATGGCACAAGTCTGGACTGCTAATTTGTGTTACAGAAAACATTTAATATCTTAACCCAATACAGCCAGTCACAGATTTGCTTGCCCAGTCTCCAGGATGGGTTTTATTTCAGAGCAAGGAAGCTTCATGCAATATACCATCACTTTTCTCACTCTTTTACAGTCATTCATTGTAAAGCTAGAGCCATTTTTATGACCATCATTTCTTGTGTTTTATTCTATTGAGTGTTATATCACAGGCTCTATCAATGCTGCAGTTGCCTAAATTGTGATAGAAGTATTGCTGCTTTATTTTCTTCATTCTTCCTTTCTTCATTTTCTAACCCCATAACTGTTCAACTGCCAAAAATGTTTTCTTTTATGAAACCTTGAATATTCATCCAACAATAACATCACTTTCAATATACCTAAAAATATATTAGGGAAACTGATTAAAAGCAGAAAGATTACTACTTCTTTTCTGACTGACCTGTCATCTCAAGATGGAC
>BOPN01004895.1:87500-90000 GCA_017312705.2 Penaeus japonicus | reverse complement strand
GGTGGTAATGATAACAATATTAATGATAAAGTAAATATCACACGTCTTGATGATAGCACACTTTCATGATGATAATGAAACTGACGATAATGATAATGACATATATATGATAACAATGATAATGATAATGGTGATGATGAATAATGATAGTAATAAATTTAGAAATATAAAAGTTTAGTTAAGTCTGAGCAGCGGGTCGATTTTCTTGACATACGTAATGTCTCCCATGTTCCACCAATATTGATGTTTTTTATTTTACGCTTATTTATACGAAAATTATATTTTGTTTATGTTGCATTTTATCAGGTGTATGTTTCCCATTATGAAGACTATATATTTTAACTTCCATAATTTAAACAGAAGTATAAATCATTTATATCAATATGATTTTTCACAAGATCTAAGTCGGAACGCTCAGCAACACCACGTGTTTCAATGGCTAAAGAACATCTTTAATTACTGCAAGAATATCTTATCTTTATCTTTACTTATTTTATATTGATCTTAACTGCACAAATATTTATCTTTGATATAATATTATCTTTTCTACACGAATATTTATCTTTAATATAATATTATCTTTACTACTGAATGGCGAAAACCCACAAATGTAGGAAAATATTTTATGATGCAGTGATAACACTCTCATGATAATGATGGAACTAATGATAATGATATAATGATAATAATGATGGTGATTGGAAGGTGAATAATGATAGCAATAACAGTAATGAGGGAAATAATATTTATTGATTATGATGATAATTCTTATTATAATGAATATTTTAAATATTGATTATAAATGATTATAATTTTTTTTTTTGAATTGTAATTATCATTAATGATAATGATTATTTTTAGTGATAATGATTTTTTTTGTTGTTATCATTTTTAGAAATTGTAATATCAAATGTTATTATTTTTATCATCATTAATATTACTATTATTAATATTATCATTATAAATATTATATAATTATCATTATTATTAGAATTATCATTATTATTATCTTCATTATTATTGTTATCCTCATTTATCATTATTATTCATGTTATTGTCATAATTATCTTTACTAATATTTCTATCATTATGATTGATAATTTTTTATCATTTTATTACCATTGCTATCATTATAGCTATCATGATTACTGTTATTATTGCAATGGTCTTCATAAATACAATAATAAAAACAATAAAAATTACAATAATTATCGCAATGAAAATATATATATATTTTATTAATAAATTATAAACATTCATTTTCATTATAATATTCTTTCTCATTATCATACATATATATATTTTTTCTTTTCCTTCTTGTTTCTATACCTTTTCATAATTCTTATTTTCATTAACATTCTAAGTATTTGCAATTTTATTAATATTCAAAATATCCATACTATTCCTAGCCCTTACCCTTATCACCCTAATCATCTCTATTAATCTCATTCCTAAAACTAGTCTCATTCTCCCTCACAATCACCTTCTCATTGTCATTCTCACTCACATTCACCTTCTCATTGTCATTTTCACTCGCATTCACCTTCTTACTGTCATTCTCACTCACATTCACCCTTCATTATCGTCCTCACTTCCCTTCTCCGCAACTCATTATCACAAGCAGACGTCTAACACGTCTATCTCAGGTGGGACTCCTTACCTTGCTTGCAACAGCCATCATTATATTGCAGAGACGCTCTCGAGAAGGGCGGAGAAGTGAACGCCAAGGATGAGATTGGTAAGGCGATTGGAAAGCGAGTGACTTCTTAAAGGCACCAGAAGAATTTTGCTTTTGTTTCTTTTTTCTTATTTGTCTGTATGGAATTTTATGACAATTATTGTTATGATTTAATAAGGGAATCTTTTTCATCTTTTATCATTAATTTTATTGATATTTATTTCTTTATTTTATAATTTTTTCAATGAAATATTTTCATAGATTATTTTATAACTAAGAAAAAAATAGATTTTTCTATATTTCTTTATACTATAAATGTTATAATGATTAGTTATAACAATTATGATAATAATAAGTATGATAATCTTAATTATTATTGACGTTATCATTATTATTTTCCTGTTTATCTAAAAGAAATATGATCATCCTCATCATCAATCATAATCATCATCAATGGTGCTATTCATATTATCATTAATATTTCATTACTATAACTATCATTGTTACTCCCATTTCTACTAAATTATCAATTGTTATCATCCTTCTTCTTCTCATTATTGTTATTTTGATGGTGATCCTGTTCTTGTTCTCCTACATGCTTTTGTTGGTGGTGTTGTTGCGAGGTCTTTGTCAGTGATGACAAAGACAATGATGATAATGGAGAAAGTAATGGCAACAAAAGCAACAACAATAATGACGATAATGAAAAGTTTCATAATGTTGATGGTGGTAATGATAACAATATTAATGATAAAGTAATCATCACTGATAATGTTGATGATAACACTTTCATGATGATAATAGAACTAATGATAATGGTAA
>BOPN01004895.1:80000-82500 GCA_017312705.2 Penaeus japonicus | reverse complement strand
GAGCTTCCTGAATAGAATACTCGTGGGTGTGAACCTCAGCTATTCCAAACGAAGAGAGAAAAGGTTGCAGGATTTGTGCAAATGAAAATGGAACGCGATGAGCAATTTTGTTTGCTTCCAAAATGCATTAGCTCCTTTTTAAAAGTGATTTTATTTGTCAAAATGAGATTACTGGTTGGTCTTGCGATTCCATTTGCTTTGCCTGTGATGCCTTGCTCTTCTCCTCAAGCCTTTAGGACAGAGACATCCCTACAGTGTTGTCTTCTCTTACAGGAGGAGCAAGGACATGAGAGGAGTAGGATGGAGACTGAGGTGACTAATCTGCAGACGGAAAACAGCGAACTGAAGGACATCCTATGTCTCAG
The DNA here is from genome assembly GCA_017312705.2 of Penaeus japonicus. Classification (NCBI taxonomy): domain Eukaryota; kingdom Metazoa; phylum Arthropoda; class Malacostraca; order Decapoda; family Penaeidae; genus Penaeus; species Penaeus japonicus. Next base: position 82,135 of record BOPN01004895.1, on the reverse strand, counting down.
AGAAAGGGAGATCAGAGAGCTAAAGGTAAGAGCAGGAGGTTCCGAAATACACTAGCCCCTTTTTAAAACCGATTTTATTTGTCAAAGCGAGATTACTGGTTGTTCGTGCAATTCCATTTGCTTTGCCTGTGATGCCTTGCTCTTCTCCTCAAGCCTTTAGGACAGAGACATCCCTACAGTGTTGTCTTCTCTTACAGGAGGAGCAAGGACATGAGAGGAGTAGGATGGAGACTGAGGTGACTAATCTGCAGACGGAAAACAGCGAACTGAAGAACATCCTATGTCTCAGAAGGAGATCAGGAGAGCTAAAGGTAGGTAAGAAGAAGAAGAAAGGAGAGAGAAAGAAGCTTCAAATAACAGGAGAGAAACAATGAAAGTATTGTATTCTTGCATTGTTTCTACATGGTTCAATATACACTCCACGTCCCGTTAAAGAAGGAAAGCAGTCCTTTACTTTACAGGAGCAACACACAGCGGACGTTGGGAACGGGACGAACAGGTCGGAGGGCGAGGATGCGAAAGTGAGGAAGATATTAATTCTTGTGACTTATGATGCATTGCACTGAGGGTGATAATAATTCTGAGAAATAACTCCAATGGTGATATTAATGTTTTTAACGTAATTGTAGTTGCACTGAGGATGATGTTAATGCTTTAGACAGAACTTCAAGAAAGAAAGATTGGGAGAAAGATAAAGTGCGAGAGAAGGAATTAGAACAAATGAGGGAAAGGTTGAAGGAGAGGGAGAAATACATTTATACAGAGAGAGAGAAAGATAAAGAGAAAGAGAGTGAATGAGAGGAAGAACAGGCATAGTGGAGACAGGAGGAGATTGCACGTCATCTCTCTGGCCCCTTTCGCACACAGGATCGTCTGGAAGAAGGAGCCAGGAAGATTCGGGAGCTGAGGGCGGAGGTGAGGGAGATGGAGGAGCAGCTGACGCAAGCCGAGGTAACCTTTCCTTTGGAGGTCAAGCGGAAGTATAAATACACAGGGATTGAAGTCACTCCTGGCCAAAGGGAGATGCAAGATGTAGATGCAACAATAACAACAATAAAAATAGATTGATAGATTTGCATTCAGTGGAATCAGTTGCACAGTACATTAGGCTACATATGTGTGTATGAAGTATATCTCGAATCTTATATGTATAATATGTTAGAACTAATTTAGATTTTATTTTGCAGGAGCAACACCTGGAGGAGGTGAGGAACTTGAGAAGAATGTTTCAACGCACGAGAGAGGAAGAGGTAGCCGAAGAAAGAAGGGAATTGAGTCAAATGTTAAGAAATCGGGAAGAGAAGATTGAGTCCCTGAAGGTAGGCCTAAGACGATGCACACAACACATATGACCACTTACTGAAGTGCAAACCTATGTACAGTCAGACAGAAACAGACAGAAAGCATATTCCACCTTTGCCCACAGCCTGTCTGTCTCTGGTGGCCTCTTCTACATGACAATAGGAAGGTAGGGACAGAGGGAGGCATGGTGTTGGGGGGAGGGGGTTGGTTATGTGCCTGCTCAATGTATGCAACAACACATTCTCTCTCTCTATCTATCTCTCTCTCTCTTTCTCTTTCTCTCTCTTTCTCTCTTTCTTTCTCTCTCTTTCTCTCTCTTTCTTTCTCTCTCTTTCTCTCTCTCTCTTTCTCTCTCTCTCTTTCTCTCTCTCTCTCTCTCTCTCTCTCTCTCTCTCTCTCTCTCTCTTTCTTTCTCTTTCTCTCTCTTTCTTTCTCTCTCTTTCTCTCTCTTTCTTTCTCTTTCTCTCTCTCTCTCTCTCTCTCTCTCTCTCGCCTACTTCTCTTTCTCTCTTACCTCTCTCTTCTTTCTCTCTTTTCTTTCACTCTTTTCCTTCTCTCTCTCTTTCTCTCTCTCTTTCTCTCTCTCTCTCTCTCTCTCTCTCTCTCTCTCTCTCTCTCTCTCTCTCTCTCTCTTTCTCTCTCTCTCTCTCTCGCCTACTTCTTTTTCTCTCTTACCTCTCTCTTTCTCTCTTTTCTTTCACTCTTTTCTTTCTCTCTCTCTTTCTCTCTCTCTCTCTCTCTATCTCGCCTACTTCTCTTTCTCTCTTACCTCTCTCTTCTTTCTCTCTCTCTTTCTCTCTCTCTCTCTCTCTCTCTCTCTCTCTCTCTCTCTC
>BOPN01004895.1:55000-65000 GCA_017312705.2 Penaeus japonicus | reverse complement strand
ATGACCATTGTGGTGAAGAAAGTAAATTCCTACATTACTAGCCACACAAACGAAGAGATAAAAGATGAATTGACTAAACAACTGAATACTCAGATCGACGAAGTGTACAAGATGCCACAGCATGGGATAGTTAAGATACGATTCCCAGACATTCAGACAGCCAAAAAGATCAGAGACCAAGGACTCATTCTGTTCAATTATAGCATTAACCCGGCCCAGATCGAAGAAGAACGATTTACCCAAGTTACTCAATGTATGAACTGCTATGAATATGGTCATGTCAAAGGGAAATGTACTAAGAAGAATTCCTAAAAATGCAGTGAATGTGGTCAGACCGGACATTGGTTCACAGCATGTAAAAGTACCACTAAAAGATGCCTAAACTGTGGAGGCGAACACAGAACACTCTCTGGAAGCTGCCCTATCAGAGGGAAGGAAATTACTAAAGTTGAAGAAAAGAAGCAAGAGAAACAAGTACAGAAAGAGAACAGACTACTCAGTGAAGTGGTCAAGAACACTGCAAAGGCTACTGCAAAGGTCGAGAAAACGATCGAGAAGACAGCCAAAGCCACAGCCGAAATTACCAAAAACAGCAATCAAAGAGAGCCTCCAATTATGCAGCTGCCAAATAATCTGGCTGTCAAGACCTTAACCCACTCACGACGGGGGCATTCCAGCCTTGCATGTTACAATGCCGGGGCTCTCGAACGCTTAGGCCTAAATCAATTAAATGACTGGCACCATATGGTGCCACCCGGCAACCGGGCCCTTGAATGAGCGGTACCGTAGTGTACCACCTGTCCAGAGAGGTTTAATTGCACTAATGTATGCCCACCTGGCCAACCTTGCTCAACCTGGCTGCTTTGCAGAACAAGCAAAGCTAGCCTTGAGGCGAAACAACTTACCTGAGATGGACCTTCCAAACGACGTAAATTCGGCTGGCATCCTGAGGGTTATGCTACCTACAGAACCCTCAGACACCCCCAAAGAAACACCAGAAGACCCCGAAGAAGGAGAAATGCCAGAACTGCCAGTTCTTGAAGATAAAATGCCGCCACTGGAAGAGTCCACTGCACCAGTAACTCAGTATGTGAGGGTGCCATCCCCTCAAAGATGCAAGAACATTAAGAAGGCCAGAGAAGCAAGAGGCAAAGCTGTAGGAGTCATCCTGTACACTGCCGAAAAGAACATTACCAACGACAATATTGATGATGTTGCAAAATACATCAAGAATGGCAGGATGAAATACTCCTACAATAATTAGAAGCTGAAATCTGATGATTGTGCCAGCATCATAGACAAGAGAATTAGGGCAGCCCGCCCTAAATCTTGGTGGTGTGATCATCACCTACCTCGACCCTGAGACCTACAGGAAGAGGAGGAATGGCTATGATGAGTCCCAAGAGAGGTATGAAGATGGCAACAATGTGTATCTGCCTCCAAGAAGGGCAATTGTTCCACTGCAAGACTTGTACAGTCTACTTCGAAGAAGATTACCCACATACATCGTGGGAGACCTCAATGCCAACCATCCAATGCTAAACAATAGAACAGGCAACCAGGTTGGCAATGCTATTGCTAGAATGGTTGCAGATGGAGATCTAACCCACATTGGACCAGACTTCCTTATCTTCATCACAGTGAACACAGCAACCACTCCAGATATTGCACTCTGCAATAACGAGGACCAACACAACATGAAGATGGAACCGGGACCTGCAACCACCAATGATCACCTGCCCATCATCCTCAAGGTAACATCCAACCCAATACTGAAAAGCCTAACTTCTAGCAGATTGAACTTTAGAATGGCTAATTGGGAAGGATTCAAGTAACAGCTCCAGTCGATGCCTGCAACCAACCTGAGGACTGCAACATTGGAAGAGATAGATGACGAAGTCCGAACATGGTGCAGTGATGTTAAAACTGCACTTGAGCAACATGTACCCAAGACTAACTACAGGACTCTCCCCCATCCAAGGCTGACACCAGACATCTTTTTGATGAGCTTTCTCCAAGTACTCCTATTGTATAATATTGCTATATCATCTATGTTCTTTTCCTTTAAGTCCCTTTTTACACAATCATTCCATCTGGTTTTGGGTATACCCTTTCTTCTATTTCCATAACTTCCATGTTCTTCATCCTCCCTTCTCTATACATGGCCAAACCACCTCAGCCTAGACTCTTGGATTTTCTTTGAGACTTTCCCTATTTTGGCTGTCCCTCTGATATATTCATTTTTGATCCTATCTTTCCTGGTAACTCCTGACATCCACCTAAGCATTTTCATCTCTGCCACATCTAACTTTCTTTCTTCTTTATGTTTAAGAGGTGCTGCTTCCAGGCTGTAGGTTAAGGTTGGTCTAACTACGGTTTTGTGTACCTCTCCTTTAAGTTTAACTGGCACTCTTTTATCGCAAATGACCCCTGACACCTTCCGCCAGTTGTTCCATCCACACTGAATTCTATGAGTAACTTCCCTTTCCATCCCTGTACTTTCATCTACCATAGACCCAAGGTATTTAAAAGTATTTGTTATTTTCAACCTGTTTCCATTCAGTTGTATTGAGGCCAATTGGTCACCCATATCAGTTGAGAAGTACTCTGTTTTAGACCTACTAATTTTCATGCCTCTACTCTCTAATGCGCATCTCCATTCTTCTAACTTGGTTTCTAATCCTCTTCTACTTTCTGATATCAACACTACGTCATCTGCATATAAAATGCACCAGGGTGGGTTCTCCCTAACATTTTGAGTAAATAACATCGAATACAATATTAAATAATAATGGGCTAAGTGCAGACCCCTGGTGTAGAACAACCTTCACATGGAAGTTTTCCGTTGTTCCTACTGTGCTTCTAACTCTAGTAGTAACAAATATCCTTATAGCATTCTTTGATAACCCTTACATATTTTTCTTGCACTCCTCTTTCACGTAGCCTTCTCCAAACCTCCTGTCGTGGCACCCTATCATATGCTTTCTCCAAATCGATGAATACCATATGTAACACTTTATGCTTTTCCTGATATTTTTTCCATTATTTGCCTAAGGGAGAAAATACCATCAATTGTCCCAAGTGCTTTCATAAAGCCCAGTTGTTGCCTACCAAATTCCACCTACAACTACAACTTTAAGGTGTGTGACATTAATTTTATCCCATGGTAATTTTCACAGCATTGGATATCCCCTTTCTCTTTAAAAATTGGTATATGGGTACTTTCCCTCAATTGTTTTGGTATGGCTTCTTTTTCCATAATATGTTTCATAAGTTTGTGCAGAATACTAATACCATCCTGCCCTAAAGCTTTCCACACTTCCACTGGTATGTTATCAGGTCCAGTGGCTTTTCCAGTTTTCATCTTTTTCAGAGCTATTTCTACCTCCTGTCTAGTTATCAGCTATCTCTTGGTTATTTGGTTCTCCATCCTCTCTAACTAGTCTCTCATTTTTCTCATTTAATAGTTTTTCAAAGTATTCCTTCCATCTAGTTCCTTCCATCTCTCATTTGTCTAATATGCTTTATATCTTTTGTACTTTTATTTCTTGATTTACCTAATTTGAAAATCTTTCCCTGTCCTTCTTTAGTGTCTAAATCTTCATACAGTTTGTTATATGCCAAGGCTGATACCAGACATAAGACTGCTAAATTTACAGTTGAATCACCTGCAGCACTATGCAGGAATTCATGGATGGACACAAGACATGCGAGCAAGATACAGAACATTGCAAAGAGAACTCTCACAGAAATGGAAGAGAGCAGCAAACGACCAGTGGGAAGACCTTGTCAAGAAAGTGCAATTGAATCGAAAAAACCCACAGTCATTCTGGACAGGAATCAAGAAGCTGATGGGAAATCATGAAAGCAGGAACAGCTACCTCCTCGACGAACAGGATCATAAGATCTATGAAGAAGAACAAGAAATCATGTTCAGAAATTTCTGGAGAAATTACTTCAGAATTACCGAAAAAGAGAACTTTGACAGTGATTTCGGGGAGGCCATCATTGAAGAAATAGCAAGACATATCGACCTCCTATCTCCAGATGCTGCTACTGATTTCACAGGACTAGACCCCACCGATCCACTAATGGCCAAGGTCAGCCCCAGAGACGTCAAATTAACTATTCAAAGTTTTAAGAATAGAACTGCTCCAGGCAAAAGCAGGATCCTTAAAACAATCCTGCAAAATCTTCCTAATAAGATGTTGCTGAGACTGGCAAACATATACAATGCCTCTTTCACTGCTGGCTACTTCCCTGATCACATCAAGGAAGCAAGAATAAGGATGATACCCAAAGACGGGAAAAATCCAAGAAAAGTAGAGTATTATAGACCAATTTCTCTGCTGGAAGTCCCAGGCAAAGTCTTTGAGAAGATATTGAACTCACAATTGCGTAATCACCTGGAGATAAACAATCTGCAAAATCCCAGACAACATGGCTTCAGACCAAGCAGAGGAACATCATCAGCCATTGCAATTATATATGAAGAAATTGCCAATGCCATGAGTGAAAGGAACCAAGTCAATGTGGTCCTGAGAGATGTGGCCAAAGCCTTCGATAAAGTCTAGCACACAGGCCTGAAACTTAAGATCATCAGGCTGAACCTCTCGACGCCCTTGACCAAGTTATTGTGCGATTTTCTTGTCGATAGAAGTGCAAGAATAGTCATCGGCAATACAGTCGGCGAAGCAATTCCCCTCAGCAGTGGAGTCCCACAGGGAAGCTGCCTCTCAACGACACTCTTTACCATTTACACTACAGATCTGCCTGAGCCATCCCATGGGAGCAGTCACTATGTGTATGCCGATGACATCACCCAGATCATCAAGTACGAAGGGAGGTCAATTGAGATGATGGCACTCATACTGCCAGAGCTATAGAGACCATCAATCGATTCGAAAGACAGTGGAAGATCTCGACCAACATGAGAAAATTCCAATTGTGGCCCAATTCAAGACTGCAGACCTGATTGTGGATGAGGAAGCCGTTGACTACTGCGACAAAGGAAAGATACAAGGGCTAACAATTAGCAGACGAGGAATTCTCCCTCATATAAATGAAAGAGCACAGAAGACAAAACATCAGCTCAGCCAGATCAGAAGGTTCAGACTCAGTCCTGAAACCAAGCTCTATATTTATAAAGCCTTAGTGCGGCCCATCATGGAATACCCGCCAGTGCCTAACCACACCATTTCCAGAGGGCAGATGAAGCTACGGACTATTCAGAACCAAGCAGGCAAATGGATTCTGAATATCTGCTTTCCCAAAGTAGTCACCGCACAAGAGATCCATCAAAGACTAAGGATCGAGGCAATCAACAAGAGACTCCACCAGCAAGCCAGAAGAATATGGACAAGAATTCAAGATGAAGATGAGGAGCTCTACAATCGCCTCATTGTTTGTCCAGAAGGCACACATGCCTGGTAGCCCAAAAGCCTCAGCAGAATCAATGGCATTGAAGAAGTTGAAGCAATATTCACGGCATCAGGCACAGGAAACCGATGATTATGTAAGGAGGCATTAATCAAGAAGAGAACATTACTCAAGATCAACAAGAGATAGAAGAAGAGAAGAATAGAAGACTTTCAAGAAGATTAGGAAGATTTTTTAACAAATTTTAACCCTGACCACAAGCTAACCCACAGGGATCCACTTCAACATCAAGCACAGCACATCATGCATAGCAGTGATAGGTGACGTGCGATGTCGGCGAAGTGCAGCATGGGCAGAGCTTCAAAATCAACCGCAACCTTCTATATCCAGACCCCTTCCTCCCTCACACTTCTCATCTTACTCACCCTCAAGACTGCAAGCAGACTTCAATCAACAAGATCCAGATTTCGTCGTCACCTTCCGACCTGGCAGGCCTCCCTGAGTTTCGAGTGGACATGACAACAAATTATAAGTTGGACAGGGAGTTTCGTCCTCCCACTACTATAACTACTACTTTCCTTCATTTTCCTAACTGTTTTCTTCACCTCAACTCTTCATCAGTATCTGTCCCACTTCCACTTCGGTGGAGGTTCCAGTACAGTACAGAAGGTCAGAGTTTGATGATGCGACTGAGGAAAGGGTCACGGAGGAAATAAGGGTATGCGAAGATTGGTTAAACACAGACCCAATAACAGATTTTGTAAGACTAACACAAGACAACCCTCTAATTACCCCAGTCACGATAGAGGAAGTTGTACAAGTAATAAAATTCACAAAAAAACAAATCCCCAGGTCTCAGCAAAATCAGAAAAAACGAATTGGTAAATCTCCCTCCTAGAATGATCCTCCGGCTAACCAATATCTTCAATGCCATTCTGTCCTCTGGCACTAATCACCCTAATTCCTAAACCGGGAAAGCCACCAGACCAGAACATTTCAGGCCCATCTCTCTCTTGGAGATACCAGGAAAGATCCTTGAATAGATCATTAACACGCGTCTCCAAACACATCTGGAGGGAAATCATTTCGTTAACCCTCAACAGTACGGATTCAGAAGACAGCGAGGCACAACCACTGCCATTGCTGTAGCATGTGAAGAGGTTGCCCTAGCACTAGCAACCAACAAAAAAGTGAATATCAGTCTTAGAGACGTCGCAAAAGCGTTTGATAAGGTGTGGCACAATGGACTGAGACATCGCCTCCTCAATTTAGACCTTCCTGGACCACTCACAAAGCTGCTAAGTAGCTTCCTTCAGGACAGGAAGGCCAAGCTCAAGGTTGGCAGACTAATTGGGACCGAATTCCCAATCGAAAGCGTATACATTATATACATCTCCTGTCCCCTCCCCCACCCCCCCAAAACGGGACAGCAATTATATCATGCATGCTGATGACATCACCCACACTTCACCACATAAACAGTTCATCAAACTAGCCACAGACCGGGCCATTGCCGAAATCAATCAGTTTGAAGAGGCTTAGAAAATAAAAACTAACAAAAACAAATTCCTCATAATACCAGCAGCCAGAATGAAACCAGGCACCCCGGATCTGCAAAGTATAGATGTACAATATGCCAAGGAAGGGAAACTACTTGGACTGAAAATAACATCAAACATCACATCAAAGTAAGGTGCAAGTCAGTGGGCAGTACTCTCACAAAACTAAAAAGATTTTCTGGATGCACAGAGAAAGTCAAATTGCAATTGTACAAGTCTCTAGTCTGACCAATTCTAGAGTACCCACCTGTCCCATTGAACACAGTCGCACGAACATCTAACCATCAGCTTCAGGCCATTCAAAACAGGGCCATTTTGTGGATAAAAGGGATAAGATGGCCAAACCCTCGGCTATCAACTACCTACAATCTAGAGCCAATAAACACTCGACTTTACAAACTGGCAAAGAAAACGTGGGACCGTCTCGAATACTTGCAAGACAACAATTATGAACAGCTAAAAGAAATTCATTCTGACACCGAGGGAGGACTTTGCTGGTGACCAAGAAGCCTAACCAGAATAACAGAACTCCCCAACCCAATCTACTCCAGAACAAATCGTTAATCCAACTGCCAATTCCCAAGGGACACTACGCGAAGAAAACTAACGCCGCCGTCGTCGACTACCGAACTCAGACGTGCGCGAGTCCAAGGGCAACTATGCAGAGAGAATGGGCTATGCTGTTATTTACTATTTCATTCTTACGTGTAAACAAACCTAAGTTCCGCAGAAACTATGCAGAGAGAACTATCCCACTCTCACGAGTATATATTTACAGGCAACTACGCAGAGAAAACTAACGCAACAGGGAAGAGGCCACAGCCTACCAACAAGAGACAATTAAAAAACATATTACATATACCAAGAGAAACTTGAATGATGGATGAGACCTATAAATAATGCAACCACACAGGAGTCAATCTGACAGAATGGGCTCCCAACAAAAGAACTGAAAATCCATATACCAACAAACTGACATGCAGGAAATCTTGCTTACATTGTGAATAACAATAATGTCAAGAAACTCGGACATCACAACCACTGTGTTCACCTAAACCGAAGCCGCTGATCACGCTGAATCCAACCTAAAAAGCACACCACTAAAAACTACAACTACTCCTAGCACACTAAGGGCAACTACGTGGAGAAGGAACGTCACTGTGTACACATATATTGTTTACATTCAATGTTTACATTGAGGGTGGCAACTAAGCCGATCGTCTCCAGGGTGGAACTACCCTAGTCCTGGGATTGAGAACTGGGCAACTCAGGAACTCCCGGGAGAAGGCGATTAAAAATTCTCTTGCAGAGATTGCCTCAGCAGTGGATTTGCAGCCCAAATGGACAGTAGAGAGAACCCAAGGGAAGTGACTGACGGGTGAAGTAGCCTCGTTCAGCGACCACGGAGGATTTGCCCTCAGATGGAGGTGTCACCGGCAGAGGCTCACGCACCGGAGGAGCAACCAGCAGAAGCGTGTGCGCCAGAGGAGCCACCGACAAGGGTTCGTGCACCAGAGGAGTCGCCTGAAGAGGCTTGCGCCCTGCAGGAGCCGCCGACACAGATGCGTGCACCGGAGGAGCCGCCCTCAGAGACACATGCACCAGAGGAGCCGCCCCCAGAGGCGCGTGTACCGGAGGAGCCATCGCCGGATCTGCATGCACTGGAAGAGTCGTTGGTTGTTCAAGCACCGGATGAACCACCGGCAGAGGAACCATAAAAAATGGCAAGGGTGTCGGGGGAAAATGATGACCTGGCCGAAAGACCGGCAGGTGTTGCACGTCCCCCAAAGAAGCCAACGGGTGTGGAGTGCCGTTCCAGGGAACCGTCGAGGATAAGGTGCCCTTCGGAGGACCCACCAGTCGGGAGCATGTCATCTGAGCTACTGGCAGAGGAGGAGTCCCCAGAGGAGTTTCTATCGGTGCAGTTGCCAAGGACGAGGATTGCAGCTGGGAATTCGCCAGCAGAAGCGCCTGTGGACGAGGAGGACGATCACCCAGCCGGCGGAGAAACAGCAAACAGCTGGTTGGATGAGAGGGACCAGCGTATCACAACGGACCGCAGACAAGACCGTGACCATTGCAGCAACGCGGATGACAGGGCAGGTCCAGGAACAACGTTACCATCGTCATTGTTGCTGCGGGATTGGAATGTTCGCTCGTGTTGGCAGTGGAGTTTAGCATACTCTTGTGTGTATCTCGCAGTAGTGTTCCCTCGTCAAAGTAATCTTCTTTTCTAGGAAGATTATTTTAGAGAAACTGGGGGTTATGTCACAACTGCGAGATTAGCTAGGATTGATGTAATTGTACATATAAATGTTGTCCCGAAATGTCTGAAATGTTATGTGTAACAGATATTATGCTGTATGTGTGTATGCAGGCGCGTCGGTGTAACCGGGCACATACAAGAGGACCTGACTCGTGAGGTGGGGGCACCGTATGTCAGAGGTAGCATTCAACCTGATTGGTAGATGTACAGGAGCAAGCACTGCCCGATGCTCACCCTGATGTCGGTGCATGATAGCGACCCCTCGCAGCTCGGGTCACTCGTGATTGGTCGAGGTCTGGTGTTGAGAGACGAGGGTGCTTGGAGCTGACACAGTGGCTAGCTACAAAAAGAGCGAATTTCGAGAATTTTCGTAGCCATTGCAATCATATATGAAGAAATCGCCAATGCCATGAGCGAAAGGAACCAAGTCAATGTGGTTCTGAGAGATGTGGCCAAAGCCTTCGACAAAGTTTGGCACACAGGCCTGAAACTTAAGATCATCAGGCTGAACCTCCCGACGTCCTTGACCAAGCTATTGTGTGACTTTGTTGAAAGTCGGAGTGCAAGAATAGTCGTCGGCAATACAGTCGGCGAAGCAATTCCCCTCATGAGTGGAGTTCCACAGGGAAGCTGCCTCTCACCGACACTGTTCACCATATATACAGCAGATCTGCCTGAACCATCACATGGCAGCAATCACTATATGTATGCCGACGACATCACTCAGATAATCAAGTATGAAGGGAGATCGATCGAGATGATGGCACTCAGAACTGCCAGAGCCATAGAGACCATC
>BOPN01004895.1:22500-25000 GCA_017312705.2 Penaeus japonicus | reverse complement strand
AACTTTTGAATTTTCGGCTATGGGAAATAAATTATTTTCTTAATTGTTGTTTTTTTCGCATTCATGTTACCTACTCGTTTGATTGATATTATGGGGAGGTAATAATTTTGGATGCCTGTCCGGGATTTGTATTTTTTTATTGTTGACATCGTATTTTATAAATCAACCATTAACCTATTTGACCTTGCTCTCAGGCCTGGTGTATTAAAGTCAGGCAATATCGCATAACTTTCCAGCAGCGGTAGTTGCTTTTGCAATTGACCAATGCAAAGTATTCTATAGTTGGTAAACAAAATTTATCGTTTATTGATCTCGAAAGGAGACAGAGAATCCGACTTTCAGTCTCATGTCGTGTTAAATCTATTGCAGTGTGACTATCTTTAACTTTTAAAAAGTACTAAAGCTATTGTTAATTTCAAGTGTATTGGTGGGGACATAGTCAGACTGTTAGCCCCTATCGGTATTTTATAATTTGAAATTTGATCATCTATAAGGGTGCTTATATGAAGTAATTTTTACCCTAGATTGTAATATAAAAACTTTCTTGAGTAATAATATTCCCCATGTCAAAAATGGGTAATATAAAGCAAAAGTGAGCATTTGTCACTATAGTCGCTTCATGTGATTATAGACTTCTTGGGATTGTGCAATAATTGTCTATTCAAATCATCCTCACACTTAATATATGTATAATTATATTCATTCGAAACAATACTGTAAAGCAGGACGTCAAATTACTTAGAAGGAATCTATCGTTTAATTGATTACAGTGCCTGCTTTTCATGTTAATGAGTTCATATGTCGACCTCCAGCTGAAGTGTTGAAATCTAGTAATCCAAGAAAGAATGATTTAAAGTATATAGCTACTCATTATAAGATTAATTCTAATCCGGATATAACTAAACCACAGTTACAACAATACTTGAATATTTACGTTCTGAAGAAGGCCAAGATAGCAGTTCTCGTTCTGTTATGAATACCGATTCGTAAACTCTCCTTGAAAGAGAAAAATGGAAGTTTCAGACTTTAATTTTGGAATCCCAGGAAAGAGAGAAGAGTAGATTAGAGAAGGAAAGGGACAAACATGAACGGGAACATGACAGAAAACATGAATTGTAAATTTTGCAATTAAAGGAAACTGTCTCATGAAAGATCGAGCCATGTTTTGATGTAACTTACTTTACCAAACTGACTCTTTCTTTATCAGATTCAAATCCCAAAGTATTTTTCAAGGAATTTGAATCCACTGCCATATTTTTTAACTGGTATCACTAAGACTTATAAAAAAAAAAAAAAAAAAAAAAATGCAGGATTATTTTAAGCCGGGGATCAAAAGAGATGTAATAAAATTTGTGAACTCGTGTCACAAATGTCAAATAGGGGGTAACTCAAATCAGAAAATTACCCCTAACCCTTTACAACCAATATAAGTTCCTTCAGAACCTTTCCAGAAGGTAATTGTAGATTACGTTGGTCCATTACCAAAAACCAAGAAAGGAAATCAGTATATTCTAACAGTAATGTGTCCCACCACAAGATATTCTGAAGCTTTTCCTCTAAAAACTATTTCTACTAAAAATATTGTTCATCGTCTTGTTCGAATGTATTACTGTATTTGGCATCCTTCAGGAAATGCAGTGTGACCGAGGCACCAACTTCATCAGCGAACTCTTTGCGAAGATTTGAATCTCAAGCACTTTGTCCACGGCTTATCATCCGGAGTCACAAGGCGCACTTGAAAGATGGCAACAGACCTAGAAGTCAATGCTTCGTAAATATTGGGGTGGGGTGAAGGTTTGCCTGTTATGTTATTTGCTATTAGAGAGGCTCCTCATTAATCATTGAGTTTTTTTCATTTGAATTACTTTTTGGTAGGAAAGTAAAAGGCCCCGTCCAACTGTTTAAATATAACTGGATCAACTCCTCTAAGAGTCAAACTTAACAGTTTCAGCTTATCTGGAAAATCTTAAGACTACCCTCAGTAAAGTTCGCCAAGTTGCAAAAAGCAATCTCTTCAAAGCTCAGAATAAGATGGAAGGGGATTTTGACAAGAATTCTAAAATTAGAAACTTTAACGTAGGTGACAAGGTCTTGCTTTTCTTTCCCATTAATGGTTCTCCTTTATCAGCTAAATCGTATGGGCCATATGAAATTCAAAAGAAGGTCGGCAAAGTAGTTACAGTATAGACACCAAATCACAGAAAATCTTCCCAGTTAGTTCATGTAAACTTATTAAAAGCCTACGTAGCAAAAGACCCTACAGATATCTCTCTAAGTATAAATAGAAATAAAGACCCGATATATCACTGGAAGAAATTATCAATCTGAAATAATTTCAAAGTTACAAACATTCCTCGGACATCTTAAAAGTTCATAAACCAATGATGTGATAACTTTGATCAGTACTTACCCAGATGTGTTTTCAGATACTCCGAGACAGTGTAGCATTATTCAACATCATATCAAGCTCATACCTGGTACACTTCCCACCCGTCAAGCG
>BOPN01004895.1:5000-12500 GCA_017312705.2 Penaeus japonicus | reverse complement strand
ATTTGATATTGTATAACATACTATGTTAAGACTTTATCTATTATCTAGTTATCTATTTTGTCTCTTAAATTCACAACGTCAGCCTTTTCCAGTGCTTACTTGATTACGAAAGAAGAGTAGAGAACAGAGAATAAATAAATAAAGAAACAGAGAAAAGAAAACATTCATTTATTTACGTATGCCACCTGCACATCGTCGTGAAATCATTTAGAGTAAAGCTAACACATTTTCCCTCGTAATGAAATAACATTTATACTAACATTTACCGGTCACAGATAACAATATCATGTAAATTTGCGTAAAATTGTTTCGTTAGTCCAGGCGGGTATGTATGTTGTCTATTTTTGTTTCGTTTTCCGCTCGTGTTTTGATGTTTTTGTTATTGTTGATTTTTTTCTTTTTTTTTATAATGTATTGTCCGACATCATTTCTGGGTCAACAATTGATAGTATCATAAACAATAAAGCAAATGAGCTGAACTGATATGTATTTTCAAACTAGACAGTATAATGCTATTTGTTATCATGGCAGGATATTAACAAAATAAATAAAAAAGATACTCAAGGGTTTTTCTTGCAATATCAAGAAGGCCGGTAACCGTGCAAAAGTTATAAACATTAAGCAAGACATGTTAAAAATAGGAAAACAACAAGCAAATAAACAAAATAACCTTTAGAGTGTTTCAATGTATTTTCAAAAGAAGATAATATTTTCAATTGATAAATTTGAGGTTATTGGTAATGATAGATATCTTTTGGTTAAAACAAATGATTGGTTTTCGTACCACTCTGTCAGCCAGTAGATCAAGTTGTACATGAGGTGTTTATTTATGATCAGGTTTTAAAATCTCATGAAGATGGGATTAATAACAGCAGTATTATCATTAGCAATAGTAACTGGTATGCTATGAACATAAATATTGAGGAAGAGAATAATGGAAAAGCATATAATTGATAATTATGATGACGATAATGATCATCACCATCATCATGATATCACACATGATAATTAAAGCAAAGTAGGTATTTTCTTGATCTATTTGTGTTTTAGTACGTCCCATGAGTTAGTATCATAACCAGTGTCCACACCACAAAGCAAACCTTATTTCCAATTTTGACTTGTGTCCAGAGTACCTCGTTTCTATAACAGGAAGGACACACACATCTAGCCACTACTTGTCCACGTTCCCTAGACATGTTGTGGCCAGTGTATACAGTGTTGCATATGATGACAAAAACTCCAATTATTCTCACAGTATAGTTTGCTAACCAGTAAGAAAAAAAAGTTAACCTGGAAAGCATTACGAGACATCATAGCCAGCGGCAAAGATCCGAGTCAGACGGACTTCTCTGCAATTAAATTTTGTCCGCAAGGAATTTTTTTGAGCACAAGAGGAGCTGCCGAAGAAGTTGGTGTATCTAAATCTTCTGTCGCTTGGCTGAAAAAAGAAAACTTGATAAACTTTGAAAATTATGAACATCAGGCGTCATGCTAGGTGCGGAAGAAAACTTTTTTCCTCTGCCAGACGTGATGGAATTCTTATTAGCATAGTCAAAAAGGATCGATCAAAATTCTCAAAACTACTAGCAAATGAAGGGAAGATCTCGCAGAACAGAGCTAAGCGTGATGGGATAACGTGCCTTCAGGCCAGCAAAGTGCCAAGGTTAATAGAGACAACGAAGAAAATCGAGTTGGAGATCCGATGACTAGGAAACGCAAACAAATCTTGTCGTTTAATTAGATATTTTAACTTCTTAAAAGTTTACTTTTAAACATAATCAAAAATAGTTAACTTGTGATAATTATATATATATATATATATATATATATATATATATATATATATATATATATATATATATTTATATATATATATAAATATATATATATATATATATATATATATATATATATATACATATATATATGTATATATATGTATATATATATATATATATATATATATATATATATATATATATATATATATATATATACATATATATATATATATATATATATATATATATATATATATATATATATACATATATATATATGTATATATATACATATATATATATATATATATATATATATATATATATATATATATATATATATATATGTGTGTGTGTGTGTGTGTGTGTGTGTGTTTGTGTGTGTTTGTGTGTGTGTGTGTGTGTGTGTGTCTGTGTGTGTGTGTGTGTGTGTGTGTATGTGTGTGTGTGTGTGTGTGTGTGTGTATACATACATACATACATACATATATATATATATATATATATATATATATATATATATATATATATATATATATATATATATATATGTATGTATGTATGTGTGTGTGTGTGACAGATATTTTAAGACATACATGCATATAATCATACATACACACACTACATTTATATCCTCCAGTCACACACACACTACATATTCACACACACACAAATACACATAGATAAACATAAATATATTTTCCCCCTTTCTATATTTTTGTTTCTAGAATTATTGTAAGTACCATCATCCCTGTTGTCTTTATCATCATTTTTATTAAATTCGTCAGTACAACTTTCAACACCGTGAAGTTTTTTTGTTTTTTATTTTTCTCTCTCATTCAGATAATACTGTGTCCCTTATATTTGTTTCCGATGTTGTTTTTATATACAGGACTGAGTTAATATTTACTCCAGATAATAATTTACTTTAATGATAATATGCGTGATTATGATAGTGATAATGATAATAAATATAATGATGTAAATAAAAATAATCCTATTGATGATAATGATAGTAATAACAATTATGATAGTGATAAGGATAATGATAATGATAACGATAATGATGATAATGATGATGATAATTATGCTAGCAATAACAACAACAATAATAATAATAAGATAATATAAATGATCTAATCAAACACACTTTTCTGAAATGATGGAGCAGAAGAAGACTATGACCTTAATCGCTGCTCCGACAATATCCTCAAGCATCACAGGCACCATTTGAAACGCTCACATCTATTCCTGCAGGAGCCATCACTTAGCAACGTGATGTTCAAGGAAAGCCTCGCCCTTCTGTGCTGCAACAGGAATGGCCAACTAGAAATTCTAGGTGGGGCTAGATTCACCGCTGAAAAGTGTTAGATATTCTCATATGGCCGCGAAGACTGAGGCTCTTCGCTTTATTCTTTGTTCTTTCTAATGCCGATGTTCATGGTTCCGATCTGTCCCTGAAGGTGACGTCTCTATGCCTCGCGATGCTCAAGGGAAGCTACGGCCTTCTGTGTCCGGAAGTCCTTCTCCCAGACTGTCAAATCTGCTACGCATGTGGGTGGTACGTGTGGGTGTGTATGTGTGTGGGTTTAGGTGTTTGCGTGTACATTTATTTATACGTAAGGTAGCACCGTCCTTACTCTTTATGTGTGCATCCCTAATTCTATCTCTCTCTTTATATATATATATATATCTATCTCTCTCTCTCTCTCTCTCTCTCTCTCTCTCTCTCTCTCTCTCTCTCTTCTCTCTCTTTCTTTGTCTCTCATCATTACGCCCTCCTGCTTTCTTTAAAATACTACTTTCGTCTCCCCCTCCCTCTCTCTCCATTTCGCTATCCTCTTCTTTTCCTCTCTCTTTCCTT
This sequence comes from Penaeus japonicus, assembly GCA_017312705.2. Classification (NCBI taxonomy): domain Eukaryota; kingdom Metazoa; phylum Arthropoda; class Malacostraca; order Decapoda; family Penaeidae; genus Penaeus; species Penaeus japonicus. Next base: position 8,855 of record BOPN01004895.1, on the reverse strand, counting down.
TTTCTTCTCCTCTATCTCTATCCTCTCTTTCTCTCTCCCTCTCACGCTCTCTCTCTCTTCCTCTCTATCTCTATCCTCTCTCTCTCTCTTTCTCTCTCTCTCTCTCCTACTCTCACGCTCTTTCTCTCTTCCTCTATATCTCCCTTCCTCGCTCTTTCTCTCTTCTTCTCTATTTCCCTTCCTCGCTCTTTCTCTCTCTCTCTTCCATCACTAAGTTAGAATCTCTCGAAGGTCTGTGTAGACTTGAGAAACTTGGAGGATTCGGAAGATCAGTAGCTGAGTCGTGATTAGAAGGGGAGGGGGAGGGGGGGTCGGAGGGACAGGGGAGGGGGTCGGAGGGACAGGGGAGGGGGATGGTGGTGGAGGGGGTCGGGGGGTCGGAGGGGAAGGGGAGGGGGGTCGGAGGGAGAGGGGAGGGGGAGAGGGAGGAGGGAGGGGGTGAAGATAGGTGATTGGGGTGTCAAAGGAGAGTGAGGGGGGGGGGTATAAAGGGGAGATGAAGTAGGGTAAGCGGTGGGGAGGGAGGGTAGTGGTCAGCGTTTGGGGAGAAAGAGATTATGTGGTTACTGGGGTCGAGCGATTGAGGGGGAAGAAAAAGAGGAAGAAGAAGAGTGAGAAGAGGAAAGAGAAGTAGATAAAGAAGGAAAAGAAAATGAAAAAGAAGAAGAAGAAGGAAAACAAAAGGAAAAAGAAGAGGAGGAAGGAAATGAAAAGGAAAAAGAAGAAAAAGAAGAAGAAAAAGAAGATATAAGAAAACATGGCCAATATTAATGATAACGTAGGAAAATAAAAGAAGAAAGAAAGGGAAGGAAAAGGAAAAGGGAAAAAGTAAAATAAAAAATAAAAAGAAAGAAAGAAACTCCTGATAATGGTAATGATATATATATATATATATATATATATATATATGTATATATATATATATATATATAAATATATATATATATATATATATATATATATATATATATATATGTATGTATGTATATATATATATATATATATATATATATATATATATATATATATATATATATATATATATATATATGTATGTATGTATATATATATATATATATATATATATATATATATATATATATATATATATATATATATATATACATATATATATATATATATATATATATATATATATATATATATATATATATATATATATATATATATATATATATATATATATATATATATATATATATATATATATATACATGTATGTATGTGTGTGTGTGTATTTGTTTTAAAGAAGAGAAATGACAAGACAAAAGTAAAAGAAAATCCAAGACCAGGTTGAAAAAAGTGAAAAGTATAAGGACGCCGCAGAAGTTTCCGAAAGAAAGAATGATCATGACAGAAGGAAAGGAAGAAATAAAATTAGAAAAAATAAAAAAGTGGAGACAGAACAAAATAAAAATGATAAATCCCCAAACCAGAGAAATAATTAAGAAAGACGAAATCAAACGAAGAAAATACAACAACAACAAACGAGAAAAAGACGAAAAAAACAAAAAAAAAAAAAAAAAAAAAAAATCCAAACCAGCTGGACATTGCACTCGCCTCCGTACGTAACTTGCTCGCCGCGGGCAGGACGACAACGACGAAAAAGAGGAGGAGGAGGAGAAGAAGAAGGGAAAAAAAGAAGACGAAGAAGGAGGAAGAGAAGGAGGACGACAACGACGAAAAAGAGGAGGAGGAAGAGAAGAAGAAGGAGGAAGAGGAGGAGGAGGACGACAACGACGAAAAAGAGGAGGAGGAGGAGAAGAAGAAAGAGGGAAGATTTGTTATAAGGGAGAGAGAAAGAGATGAGGAAGGTTAAGGGAGGTGAAGGAGATAGCGGAGATGAGTGAGAGAGGGAGAGGAAAAGAAAGGGGGGGAGGAGAGGTAAGTAGGAAGGTGAGGGAGAAGGGAGAGATGTGGGGATGAGGGAGGAAGGGAAGGTGGAGGGGATAGTGGAGGCGAGGGAGGGAGGAAGGGAGGAGAGGAGGAGGGGGGCGGGGGGGAGGGGGGAGTGGGGGAGGAGGGGGTGAGGGGGAGGGAGAGGTGGAGGGTGAGGGGCGAGGGGCGAGGGGAAAAAGGGGGAGAGGGGAAAGGGAAGGACGGGAGGATGAGGGGAAGACTGGGGAGGGAGGAAAAGAGAGGAGTAGGGGGAAGGAGGGGGAGAGGTGGGTATTCTATGGGAATGTAGCGGCGAGTCTAAGATCAAACAGTGATAATGATGATAGTAATGCTAGTAATATTAATGATAATAATAGTTTTGATAATGATATAGTAATGCTAGTAATATTGATGATAATGATAGTTTTGATAATAATAATAGTAATGCTAGTAATATTGATGATAATGATAGTTTTGATAATAATAATAGTAATTCTAGTAATATTGATGATAATGATAGTTTTGATAATGATAATAGTAATGCAAATTATTACGCTATTAATGATAATATTTCAAATTGTATTATGATAGTAGTAATGATAATGATAAAGATAATGATAACAATGACAATAATGTATTATAATGTTAATAATAATGTCATTGATAAAGATAATGATAACAATAATGATGATGATAATAGTAAGGCTAATCATGAAGTTAATGACAATGATAATAACAATTATAACGATAATGATGATAATGATAGTAATAATGATAATAATAATAATAAAAATGATGATAATAAAGATTGATAATAATGAAAATAATAATCATGATAATGAATATAAACGATACTATTAATTATAAGGATAAAGATAATAACGATGATGATGATAACAACAATGATAATAGTGCTTATGACAATAATAAAGATAATGATGGTATAATTAGTAATGATGATAATAATAGCAATATCAGTAATAACAATAATGGCAAAAATATTAATGATAGCAATAATACACTAGCACTAATTATAGGGATAAGAATATTAATAATGATAATAATAACAATGACAACGATGATAATTACAATATTAGCAATAGCAAAAATAAAAATAATGATTATAATGATAATGAATATGAAAATAAGAATGATAATGATAACAATTATAATATTAGCAATAAAAAAAACAAAAATAATGATGATAATGATAAAGAATATAAAAATAACAATGATAATAGTAACAACATTATTGAATAAACAAACAAATAAACAAAAAACATCTATAACCCTGCTATCACAACAACAGTAAAAATAGCATCAACAACAGTATTATCAATAATGACATCAGCAGAGTGACATCAACAGCAACATTACCAATGATGATTGATGACTTATGACATTCATTGCATTCAGGTTTTATTCGAATGCATAAATCAACTCGTGAGCTTAAAACTGTTGCAATTCACTCGTTGAACAAGACAAATGCAAGTGTGTTTATCATGGGTGATGTTGTGTTGATGTTTCTGCAATGTTTTCTTTGGTGTATCTTAAGGGTTTGTTTTTTGGTATTTGTCATTTATTATTATTTATTTTTGTTGGTGATGTTGTAATTGGAGTGTTTTTGCTGCTTCTTATGTTAGAAGTATTACAATTATTATAATTATTATTACGGTTATTGTAACTGTTATTTTTGTTACTATTATTTTTTTATTATGATTATCATCATAATCATTATCATTTACTTGTCATCATTATTTTTTTCATTTCTAATATCACTATCACAGTCACAGTTACTATCATCACTATCATTTTATTATCATTATCATTCTTATCATCATTAATAATATTGCTTCTATTATTCTTAATCATCATTATCACTACTGGCATTTTTATTATTATCATTACTATTATCATCAATACAATTATTATTATTATCCTTATTTTGTTATCATT
>BOPN01004895.1:0-2500 GCA_017312705.2 Penaeus japonicus | reverse complement strand
GCATATATATATATATATATATATATATATATATATATATATATATATATATATATATGTATATATATATGTATATATATGCATATATATACATACATATATATATATATATATATATATATATATATATATATATATATATATATATATTTATATATATATATATATATATATATCTATATATATATATATATATATATATATATATATATATATATATATATATATATATATATGCATATGTATATATATATATACATATGCATATGATTATAATGATAAATTAAGTTAATGCTATTTCTTAAACTAACAATAATGCTTGTCATGATCCAATTTTAGTCAAAGGGAAAAGAAGTGATACGAATACAGCTAACAGTGAAATCTACGGTCGCTTATACCCATTTTTCATTAGCACGGCAATTATAAAGAAGCTCTGAATCATGGTTATGAATGCTACACTGATGTATGCTTACAGTCAGGAAGTACAGCAGGACATGCTTCATTTGTGGATAAAAATATAATTTTTCATCCCAGGATTGCAGGCGAGCTCATGACTGGGCTGACACTAGGCAAACGGAGTTGACAGGAATATTCAGCCACATAATTTATTTCTTATTATAGAATGCTATTAAGGGAATGATAAAAAGACTTAAAATGTTGCAAATGACATCACCCAGAGAGGTCAGCTTTTGATGAGCGTGGATTGAGACAGTGGAGTACCTCCTGTTCGGATTTTACACATAATTAGAACCTCCTGCAAGAAGCAGTTGATTGAGCTGCTAAACTCTCACATATCTGAAAGCATAAAGTATTATGACCAGTTTTTGCAAGATAAGTTCAGTAATGGTTCATATAAGATAAGATCACAGGGATATTGTGACCGTAAGTCAATATAGCTTGCAATGTGGAAAAATCAAATGTAAATTTTGCAATGAACAAGCGAGCCCTTGTACACAATATCTAAGATTGTCAGTGATGCTGAATTTCAGGCCACTAGCATTAGGCACACAGAGCTATGTAACACTGTTCAATTATTTGATGTATTAATGGACATACTAATGTTACATTCTAATTTAGAATGAGATATATCATGACATACATTAAACGTAACAGTGGCTACCCACGTCTAAGCAGTATGCTGTCGTGATAGGGGAATAAATGAAGAACTGTGCAGCTGTGTTATAACCTGTAATGTAATATCATCGAATGATGTTATTATCATGGTAATTAACATACTAAATCAAACTGACGGAAATCCAGTGTCATAACAGTGTAATGGATTGGTATTATAACAAGATATAAAATATGTAACATATAATCATATGGTACCATGATTATGATAGTGGTGATTACGATAACTAAAAATAGTTGTGATATTTTTTTCTATAATAAGAAAATAATCCTGGTTATAATTGATATGAGATGATATGATTGATATTCATGAAAAGGAACCTTTCTTTAGTAGTAACATTAGTTATAATTATAATGATAATTAATATAATTGTGGTGATAATTATAGAAATGATGTTATCTTGTTGTTAATATTATCATAATCAATATCGTTGTTTTGATTATCTTTATAATTACTATTGTTATAAAACATGTATGTATAAATATATATATTATCATTGTTTTTATTGCGTTTGATCTGACCCTTTTTATCATAATTGTTATTATCATTATTATACTATTGTTTATAATAATGATAATAATGATAATAACATTATCATCATTATGATCATCCTCCTGATCGTCATAATTATCATTATTATTAAGATTATTATTACTGTCACCATTATTATTATGATGATGGTGGTGATGATCATTGCTATCATTATTATCAATATTAATATTATTATCATCAATATCATTATTGTTATTGATATCAATATTATCATCAATATTATCATTACTATTATTATTGTCATTATTATCATTATTATCATTATTTCATTATCATGATTTCATTATCGTTATCATTATCATTATTTCATTACCATGATTTCATTATCATTGTTATCATTATCATTATTATCATCATTATCATCATCAACAGTTTTATGATTATCTTTATCATAATTACTGTTATCATTATAATTACATTTACAATCATCATAATCAGTATTATCAATATGTCCAATATCACAATATTTTCAGTGTAATCAGTTCCCTTATTATCAAATTTATAACCAGCACTCTTAACAATGCTAGCCCATCGCTCTCAATCCTGATATTGACCTTACAATCAATATCATGTTCCCTAATATTACCATGATCAATTTCTTGTTAATGACCATGATATGAAAACTACTGTAAATAGGTAACAGAATGTTATCTATAAAAAATATTAAATTGATAAAAGAAAAAAAGGTCTGCTTTTATCGCTGATTGCATGATTGACTGAACGAATGACGGGTTGTTTTCTGCTGTCTATCTATTTAACGCTCTGTCCAACTACCACAACAGATGACTACGTAACTGTCTAAACATCTGTCTAACT
>BOPN01004894.1:101634-104134 GCA_017312705.2 Penaeus japonicus | reverse complement strand
ATTATCATGATCATTATTTTTTTTACTACTGTTATCAATGTTATCATTATCCTTATTACTAATTTTTATTATGATCATCATCATTATTATTATCATCATGATCATTGTTATCATTATTATTGTTTTTGTTATTACTATTATTATCACCATTATGATTTTTGTTCTCGTCTTATTCGCGTCCATTTCTAATAATTTCCATTTTTCATCATTTTCTCCTTTCCTTCTCTCTCTTTTTATCTTTTCTCCTTGCAACTGCATTCAATTGTTTCACTCTGAGGTTATTCTGTTTTTGCACCTTGAACGAGAAGTGATGTCGTATTTTCTGCTGCCCCTTTGTACATTACCCGTAAGGTGAGCGAGTGTGTGTGTTTGTGTGTGTGTGTGTGTGTGTGTGTGTGTGTGTGTGTGTTTGCGTGTGTGTGTGAGAGAGATATAGGGGAGTAGGATGGTGGGAGTGGAGAGAGAGAGAGAGAGAGAGAGAGAGAGAGAGAGAGAGAGAGAGAGAGAGAGAGAGAGAGCGTGTGCGCATGTGTGTATGTGTGTATTTGTGTGTATGTGTGTGTGCGTGTGTGCGTGTCTGTGTCTGTGTCTTTCTGTCTGTTCAGGCCTGTCTGTACCATACATCATCCTTTTAGAGTATCTGAATGTCGACATGTGTTTATGTATTTCTCCTCATGTGTACGTATGCATATAGAATCTTTCGGGATGTATATGACTGCGTGCGCGTTGGAATCAGCATGTACGTACAGTAGGTGTAGCTTGTGTGTACACGAAGACCTGCCGTGCTGTAACTCTTGCCTCAACCCATAAAGCGAGGTGGTATGTGAGGGAAGCTTTGTTTACCTTCAGACATTATTCGTGTTCGGTCATTGCTACGATATCCACATGGAATAACCCTATTTGTGATAAGCAATGAACTCCGAATGCATAAGCAGAGCGAGGTAATGAGCTAGGGGAGGGGAGGGGTAGGAGGGGAGTTGGAGGGAAGTAGAGAATGAGAGGAGGGAAGGAGGAAGGGAGAGAATGAGAAGAGATGAGGGAGGGAAAGAATGAGAGGAGGTAAGGAGGGTGGGAGAGAATGAGAGGAGAGGGGGGGACGAAGAAGGGAGCGAGGGAGTGTGAGTGAGGGAGAGAGAGAATAAGAGAGAGGGGGAGGGAGGGAAAGAAGGAGAGAATCAGTGTTTTTTGGGAGGGAGGGAAGGAGGGAATAAGAGAGAGAGAGTGAACAGAGGGAAGGAGGAAGGATAATGGAGATAGAGAAAAACAAAAGAGGAAAAGAGATAGGTGGGGAGAAGAAGAAGAAAAAGCCAAAAAAGGGAGAACGAAAGACAGGAAAAGGAAGGAAAAGCGAAAAGAGAGAAAATGATACATAGAAAGACAAAGAATGAGAGAGCTAGCAATAAAGATAAAATAAAATGTTTATGTAAAGAAATGAAATCTACAAGAAAAAAAATCTCAGAAATACAAATACGAAAAATATAGTTAGAGAGAGAAAAACAAGAACAGAAACAGAGATGTGGTAAATAGACACACAAAAAACAGAATAGTGAAATATAACATAACAAAATGCAGGTTAGAACGACAAAAAATTAATAAATGGAAAAAAAATCACTTCAGATAATGGAAAACAATTCGTCGGTGACTAATTTCTGGATAAATGGAAACAGACATGAACATAGTGACATACAGGATAAATGATTGCATCCACAAACAAATGTTTGTTTACAAAATCATTGTAAAACTGATCCACAAACAAACTTACCCACAAACAAACAGTCCATAGTCAAATCCATCCAGATGTTAACGTATCCACCAACAAACACACCCAAAAGCTTATCCACAAACAAACATCCACAAACTTTAACTTATCCATAAACAAACACATTCAGTGAACTTATCCACTAACAAACACATTCCATGAACTAATCCACAAACAAACACATTCACAAACAAACATCCCCAAACTTTCAACTTATCCACAAACAAACACACTAACAAACAAACATCCACAAACAAACAGACAGCAAATACACCACTCGAACACAAATTAAAGAAAAAAAACATTAAAGTCACAAAAACAATTCAAAGGATATCCACTAAAAAGAAGAAAAAAAAAGAAATGGCCATTTATCAAAGTGCGTTGGGGTGGGGGTGGGGTGGGGTGGAGGGATGGATGGAGGGGATTGGGGGGGGGGAGGTGGTGTGCAATTATTGTTAATCACTTAGAAGCAAATTATGGGCATTAACTGCAGTTAATTGTGTCGAAGCCGAGCCAGTTTGAGTGTGGGTGTTTGTTCTTGCTAGGCCGAGGCTTTCGTAGGCTAGATGAATTATGTATCATGTGTAAATGTTTTATTTTCTGTTTCACTAATGTGTTATACATGAGCCAAAACATATATCATGAATTTGGGCATGTACCTATATTTGTTTCAATATTTTGGGTGGTGTAATTTCGTCATTTTGGCTTCGTTGCAGAAAGACTGTTATGGTAATTTCGTAA
>BOPN01004894.1:82500-85000 GCA_017312705.2 Penaeus japonicus | reverse complement strand
AGGGTGATGTCATTTCTTGTATGAATTCATTTTTTAGCTTACTTTTAGCCTGTACAAAGCCAAAACTCCACCCTTAAATCTATTTACTTGTTGTTATATTTTATTTCAGTTCTAGAAAGATGAATATAGATCATATCAATTATTTTTCTGATTCTCTCTCTCTCTTTCTCTCTCTCTCTCTCTCTCTCTCTCTCTCTCTCTCTCTCTCTCTCTCTCTCTCTCTCTCTCTCTCTCTCTCTCTCTCTCTCTTTCTCTCGCCTTATTTCCCTTTATTTTTGCATTCAAGCCTGCCACTGTGTCACCTCCTTGCGTCGGCATCATTACCTGTTCCTTCCTCCCGCAGACCCACCATCGGGCTACACAACCCTGGGTACCCGACGCCGCCGATCCAAGCCGTCGCAGTTCGCCACCCTTCAGCGCCTTCGGACGACCCAGGCTCCCCCCTCCTCGTCCTCCTCCTCCTCCGAGCTCCCTCATTACGACCACGTCAGATATGCCTCCGACGGACGTATCCCGCTCCATTACGCCCGTGTGGGACCCGCGCCCCCCGCCCACGATGCCCATCAACAGCAGGAGAACAGCGGGTCTTCCGGGTACAGCAGTAGCCCTCACCGAGAACATCCAATCTCTGGTCCCTCTCGACCTCTTGAAGGGGCCTCGTCGCCCTCTCCCAGCGCGTCGAGGAGGGGATCTAATGACCCTCGAGAGGAAACGAGGTCAGACGCGGGCCCTCGAACGACTTCTGCGACCTCCACGACTACTACTAACACGCTTCCTGACGGTACGACTGCGCCGGTACGACCCCGAGTGTCCAGCGAAAGCGCGAAGAGATCGGGTCCGAGTGCCAGGACGAAGGCGGGAGAGCGAGGGAGTCGACGCGGGTCAGGGAAATCGTCCAGCAAAGCGGTCGAGAGCGACTGAGAGACGCGGCTCCTCCTGGCTCTTTCTGCCTCTGGACAGGAGAAGGGGAATGAAGAGCGTAAGAAAAATTTGTGAAGTGGAAAAAAAGGAAGAATTGTAGTTTCTGAAGGATGGATATTCGGCACGTTGCAGATGGCTTGTTCACAGATGACGACTATGGTGTATTTATATATATATATATATATATATATATATATATATATATATATATATATATATATATATATATATATATATAGTATGATATATACATTTATACTCTACTCAGTGATATACGTTATTGTTGGTGGTGGTGCCTCTTGGCTTTAAAACAAGAAAAATGGAGAATAAAGCTTCCTTGTTACTCAGATTTCCTTGGTGAAATTATTGCTGAATAGGTATATATACATCAAGTGTTTGTTTTATATTGAAAAGTTTGTTAATTGAATAAACAAGAAATATATTTACAAGTGTCAAGAACAGCTGAATTGTGAATGAGTAACATACTTATTCATGACTGTAAATATATCAATGTGACGGAAGAATAAGATATCTATATTTATAAACTCGAATATATCTATTCATAAATGATGATGAAATAGAAAAAAAAGCCGAATTATGAATGAACAAGAGGACATACCGAATAGTAAGGCCTATGAATGAAACAGTGAACCAATTTGTGAATGAACCGAAATAAACCGTTTTTTTTCAAATATAACGGTCATGACTAAGCTATCATAATTGTGATAAAATAATCGTTTCTCTTGTGGACGTAAAGTATTAAGTATGTTGAATTTTAAGATTTATAACGTATTATTAAAAAAAAAAACATCATTTTTCATTACGTAAAGAGCATTGATGTTCATTATAAACATTTGAAGCAATTTTCATTTATTACATTACGGTAATATTGGTTCTTAACGTTGTTAGATAGTGCTATATTCATAGTTATGTTATCAGTGTAGCTATTATCATTGTTTTGTAACTTTTTAATATAATAATGATATTTTCATCATTATGTTGTTTATATTTTTCATCATTATCATAATTTTCATTATCATTATTATGTAGTTTTAATATTATTCTTTTGTCATTATGTTATTATCATTTTTTATCATTATTATCATTACCATTATCATTATCATTGTCTATATTATCATCATCATCATTACCATTGTAATAATCATCATTGCTATTATTATTATCATTATTTTCCTCATTATTATCATCATCATCATTTCTTTAGCATTATTACTATCATCATCATTATTGTTATTATCAGTATTACCATTATTTTCATTATTACTATTATTGTTATCATCATTTCATTATCATCATTACTATTATCATTATCCTTACATTATCACCACTATCATTATCATTATTGTTATTATCATAATTATTATCATTGTAAGTATTGTAATTATTCTCATTATTATTTTTGTCATCCTTATTATCTTTATCACTATCATTATCATCATTATCTTTATCATTATCATTATTTTTTATTATCATTATCGCCATTATTATTATCACTATTATTATCATTATTATTATTATTATTATTATTATCATTATCATTATTATCATTATCATTATT
>BOPN01004894.1:52500-62500 GCA_017312705.2 Penaeus japonicus | reverse complement strand
TACTGTATGCATCACTTAGATTGCAATTCACTTTAACAGTCTTGCAATTTGTTTTTTGTTTTTGTTTTTTCAAGTTTAATAATGCTATAATTTTAGAAGTTTCATTCCATCTACCACCAAACTGTGGAATGATTCATTTATGTAATTAACCCATTCCCGACGGGGGAATTCTAGCCTTGAATGTCCAAATGCCGGGGCGTTCGAATTATTAGGCCTAAATCAATTGAATGGCTGGCACAATACTGTGCCGCCCGGCAACTGGGCTTTTGAATGCGCGGTACACATGCTGTACCACCCGTCCTGTGTGGGTTAATAGACCTTCAAGAATTTAATCCAGATTTTTTTTCCTGTTTCTTTCTGAGTAGTTTTTTTAGTCTTCCATGTTTTCTTGTCCTTTTTGGAGTATCCTTTTTTTTCTTTTTTCTTTTCTTTTTTGAACTTTGTTTTCCTTGTTGAGTATCTTTCTAGTTATTGTTTACTGGTTAGTGAATGACGATGATGTAAGGAAAAGGAATTCAAAAATGGATCTTTGTTTATGTTTTAGTGAAGGCATGAACTTAAGGTAATTTTTGGACAAGCATTGTTTGATATCTAACTACCATAACACCATGATGTAAATGTTCTGTGGCATTTTTGTTCTTTTTAGGTTTCACTTTCCCAAAATGGCTTCCAAGTTCCTTTTTCAATTTTTAGAACAAGTTAAGGCAATCAAACCCACATTTTGTAAAGGATTTGAAATTAAGACTGAATATAATGTGATCATTCTCCTTTTTCATTTCTTGTTTTTATCGATGTGTATTAGTTGTTATTCTTCACATCATGCTCTGCATCATTATTATCATCAGTCTTTATCTTTTCCTTTTCCTTTTTCATCTCTCCTATCCTCTCATTCCTTATCACTTTTTTCTATCTCTCTTTTTCTCACTCACCTTCACACTTTTTTTTTTTATCCCTTTCTTTCTCTTTCATGCTCTCACTTTTTTATATCTCTCCTTTTCTTACTCACCTTCTCACTTTTTTTCTGTCTCTCTCTTCCTCTCTCACTACCTGACTTTTTCTATCTCTATTTTTCTTTCTCACTCTCCCTCCTCTCCCTGCAGAAACTCGAGCCAAGGGAGCAGTTTAAGATCAGCACCTACGTGTCGCATCCCTGGGTTTTCCAGGACTCGGAGACAACAGCCAAGTTGGTAGTCAACTCCGAAGAGGTCTTCTTCCCCAGGCCGTGGTACGAGGTGAGTAAAGAGAGAGCAAAGAATATTGCTCATTGGTTGATTTGAAATAAAGAAAGGGAAGAGATGGAGAGGGAAGAAACATTCAGATCCTTAACACTATCCCTGGAAATAAAGGAAAAATAAAGGAAAGATCAAGTTATGAAATAAGTTTCATATTTGTTTTGTTTTTTTATTATTTTTATTATTGACCTCTCCCCTTTTTCAGTTTTTGTTTTTTCTTCTGTGTTTTCCATCTTTAGTGCATTGAATGGTGCTTATGTGTCATTTAACAAAGAAATCAAGAGAAAGGGTTTGACTTGTTTGTACTTAATGAAACTTATTCCTCCCTTGTAGGTTCTCTTCAGCTGGATTAGAAATAAATGGTTATCCATGTTAACAGTAATGTATTTATTAGAAGAGTTTATATATATATATATATATATATATGTATATATATATATATATATATATATATATATATATATATATATATATATATATATATATATATATATATATATATATATATATATATATGTGTGTGTGTGTGTGTGTGTGTGTGTGTGTGTGTGTGTGTGTGTGTGTGTGTGTGTGTGTGTGTGTGTGTGTGTGTGTGTGTGTGTACATATAGATGTGCATGTATATGTTAATGCATATGTACAGTATATATGTACATGTATATGTATATGTACATGTATATGTATATGTACATGTATATGTATATGTACATGTATATGTGCATGTACAAGTACATGTATATGTTGTAAATGTATATGTTGTACATGTACATGTATATGTGCATGTATATGTACATGTACATGCATATGTATATGTATGTATGTATTTATATGTATATATATATATATATATATATATATATATATATATATATATATATATATATATATATATTCATATATATTCATATATATTCATATATATATATATATATATATATATATATATATATATATATATATATATATATATATATATATATATATATATTCATATATATTCATATATATTCATATATATATATATATATATATATATATATATATATATATATATATATATATTATATATATATATATATAATATATATATATATATATATATATATATATATGTATGTATGTATGTATGTATATATGTATGTATATATATATGTATATATATGTATGTAAATATATATATATATATATATATATATATATATATATATATATATATATATATATATATATATATATATATATATATATATATATATACATATATACATACATATATATATATATATATATATATATATATATATATATATATATATATATATATATATATATATGTATATATATATATATATATATATATATATATATAAATATATATATATATATATATATATATATATATATATGTATATATGTATATGTATATATATATTATAGATAATGATTTTAGAAGGTAAATATTAACAATGGTGACAAAGGTTAACCCATTAGCATCAGATACCATGATTTGCTGCCAAGGCAGAGTCAGTCATAGACGCAAATGGCACCGTGCCAAACAGTGTAAACCCACCATCCTACTTCATACATATTTTATTAAAACCGTGTCCAATGGGTTAAGATTACTACAGCCCCTACCACCCTCATTGCAGGGTGCTGTGCAGGACGGACAGGGCATTCAGGGGCCGGTGTCTCCACGTCACGTTACTGTTTACATTAGCATCCCTCTCTATACCCTAAAGGAGAGAGCAACACAGGTGGGTAAAGATTTTCAGTTTTGTTTTGTGGGTGTGTGTGTGTTGTGTGTGTGTTTCAATTTTCTTTAATGTTTATAATTGATTATAATAATAAAAGTAAGAATTTCACTCATGATTAAGTCTTGTTTATAATTGTTATAATGCACACACTGTTATTACCATTATTATTTTAACTATTATTATTACTACCACTATTATTATCATCATCATCATTGGTTGTCGTGACACACAACACAAGCTTTGGCCTGACAGCGAGCGTCATGGCGTACACGATGATTGTTTTCATGGCACTTTTGACATTAGGGAGAGTGCATCTCTGTATTTCTTTATTTTAATATGAGTAATATTTTGATCTAGTGACTGATGGTGACCATTGCAATTATAATTACTATAAATGGCATAATATTCAGCAAAATAGATGACCACTCTTTCCTAGCAGCAGCAGGAAAGAATGGCACCCTTTCATGGCCTTAGGAAGCACCATCTTCAGAGAGCAATGACACACTGCAAGATGCAGACATCCTACTCTAAATTACCAGCAATGTAGAATATGCAGGCAGAGTGAGAAGAGGAAGATGACCCAGACCATGTCCAGTGTCTACACTGTGCCACTGTGCCAGTCTGGCTGCCTTTCTATCGCTCTTGCAGTCCTAAACACTACTTTACTTCCTCTTCCCCATCTCTTCATGTAATCTTGGCTGTTCATGTAATCTTGGCTGTGGATGGTTATTTATTTCACATTCGTATATGAAAGTACATGAATATGAAAAAAATACAATCACTTCATGTCCTCCCATAAGAGTTTTATCACAAAGGACATAGTAAGCTGATATGGACCCAATACTGCCATTTTTAGACTACTGCAACATTGTTGAAGCCTGCTGTATAGCACATATAACTCTTACAATACTGTAAAACACAAAAAAGACAAGCACAAACATGGTCGTGCTATGAAAATCTTTCTAGGGTGTTGCACAGGGGGCACTAATGCCCGTCATGGGGGCTGGGCAAGCAAATCTATTCCCATCTG
Source organism: Penaeus japonicus (assembly GCA_017312705.2). Lineage (NCBI taxonomy): Eukaryota > Metazoa > Arthropoda > Malacostraca > Decapoda > Penaeidae > Penaeus > Penaeus japonicus. The sequence goes on along the minus strand of BOPN01004894.1, from coordinate 58,485 downwards.
CAATGGGTTAGTATTACTTATAGGGTACCTGCGTGTTCCTATTTGGTAGGGTTAAATTTTTTCAACAAACTTCATACAGTGCCCATTCCTCAAGATTATCAATGTACATCCACACATGTACAGAAATAAAAATCATCAATATGTGAATGCTTAGGACGGGCATATTGCCTAGGCAAATTTCATACAATGATACAAAAAAGCATACACAAACATATTCCCCTCTCCCAGCACTACAGAATCTCCTCTAACTTTTATTATTGGTATTAACATCATTCCCTCCCTCCCTCCCTCCTCCCTCTCAGGTTGTGTGGTCCCACCTACGTGACCCCAGAGACGCCTATAAGCTAGACATCCCTGCTGTGCTTATGAGTGGCATTGCTGAGTGGGCTGGCTGAAGGAATTGACCAAGGTGATTTAGCTGCTGCTCTGTCCTGCTTTGTTGAGGCTCTTGAAGCAGTTAGTTGGTTTGTGACTTGTAAGTTTTTTCCAGTTCCTTGTTTTATTTACATTTGTATTATTATGATGATGATGATGATTATTATTATTATTATTATTATTATTATTATTATTATTATTATTATGAGGATTCTTATTACCAGTAGTTTTTTTTTTTTTTTTTTTTCTTATTCTTATTGTATTTGTTTCAGTAGTAGTTGTTCTTGTTCTCTTCCAGCATCTCCCACATCTTTTTTTGTTTTGTTTTGTTTTTCTTTCTTCAATCTTTTTCTTCTTTCATTATTCATATACAAGAAGCCATCTCTCTAAATATGTGGTTAAAGTTTAGCAAGACCAAATTAAGTTTCAATAATACACATATTTACAATGGAGCTTATGTGTGGTTATTCAGATTTGTACCAAACCTCATATCCATTTCATATCATTCTATCTCTTTTCTTATCAGAAAAAAGAAGAGGAGAGATCAAACAACAAAACAAAATGGCTGCCACAGAGAGGCTGGAAAATGTCAACCCCCATATTTTTGCCAAGGCTGGGGAGAGGCTGGCGAGCGCAACTGACTGGGATGATTGCATTTATGATCCATTTGACTCGCGTGAGATCTTTGATCTGATCAGGAACATTCGGGACCCAGAGCATCCCCTGACCCTGGAGGAACTCAATGTGGTAATTGTTTGTTGTTCATTAAGATGCTCATATTATTACCGTTGTTATTATTGTTGTTCTTGTTGTTTAATGCAATTATTGATAGAGGAGTTGCTCTCCAAGTTAAATAAATCACTCAACAGTTTCATCCATTTCACATGATGAGGAGCCTAGTCTGACTTGAAACGTCATGACTTATTGTTTGGTTCGTATTGTCACTGTCCTTCACTTCATCTAAACATTCCCTCTACCTGTATATTCCTTTTTTTACCTTTATTCTTATATCAATCATTTACCTTCCATCCCAAAGGTAGAGGAGAATCAGTGCGAAGTAAATGATGCTGAGAACTTCGTGATGGTACACTTCACGCCCACAATCCCCCACTGCAGCATGGCCTCTCTCATCGGCCTCAGCATACGGCTCAAGCTCCTCCATGCATTGCCAGCAAGGTACTTATTGAATTAATCTTCTTATTGTCATTTTCTTACTTTTATCTTTCTTTTCTTTCTTTCTTTTTCTTTCTTTCTTTCATGGGATTTTTTTTTTTTCATTCTATATTTCATGCATGTTAATTTTTTGTGCTTGTTTTCATTCTTTTACAATTTTCATTAGTCTTCATTAGTGTGTGTATATACTTATTTATGTTTATATATATGTATATATTTACATATCCTGTATGAATTCATGCTCATCTGATGCTTTTATGGCAGTAAAAGGGTTAAGAGATTTATATGACCGTGATTACAATGTCTTTTTGTAGGTGATGTATGAATGTCTCCTCCCATTATTTTTCATAAATATTGCTTCCTATGGTTCAGATTACATTAGACATCACTGAGAGTCCATTTTGGCTCTAATTATGTTCAGAAAATATTTTCATATGTAATTCTAATATTAGGTTGCTCAAGAGTTTTTTGGTTTTAACAACTAAGTTTTCTCATGTCTTTTCTTCAAAGATTTAAAGTAGATGTGCGCATTTCTCCGGGAACCCACGCATCAGAGCATGCCATCAACAAGCAACTGAACGACAAGGAACGTGTTGCTGCCGCCCTAGAAAACTCGCACCTCCTAGAGGTCATCAACAAGTGCTTGAATCCTCGCTGACTTGTATAGGGTTGACTGACATGGAGAAAAGGAAGATTGGGAAGAAGCAATTGAGAAGAATAAGGCAAATGGTGTCAACATGGCAAGTCTGTAATACTCTTCATCACTAATTCTTATTTCATTTTTAATGTGATTGATGTTGGATAGCGTATGAATTATTATTGTATTGTTTTGAACAGAGTTTTATTTCACTGAAACAAAAGGGTGTCATGACAGGAAGTTAGCTTTTCTTCATCTTCCTCCTCCTGTTTTTCTTCTCTTCCTTCTCCTTCCATCTTTATACCATCTTCTTCCTCCCTTGCATCTTTGGCTTTTAAAAGGTGGCAGTGTCAAGGATGATTTGCTGATTTTCTTGATATGAGTGTTATAGCAATTTTATGAGTGACATTATTTGTAATCAGATTTCATGGATTTAACACCGAGATTTATCTGTTTTGGAATTTCTGTTGAACTTTGAAGAAAAACAGGAAAGCAAATTATAACCCATATCCAAGTATGTAATATTTCATTCTTTATCAGATTCAAATTGATACCAAGTTAATTAAGAGTGAAAACTAAAAAAGAAAAAAGATATTGATGACAGATAAAAGAAGAAAGTGCAACTAATCATGTATTTTTTTAGGTGACATATTTAAAACTGAATACAAAACTTTAGTATGCACAGATGACTAGGAAGCATAGCAAAAGCTCATATATTTCTGTGCAGTATTCATGTTGGAAATGTTCCATTCCTCTATATATTTTCTTTTTATATGTAATATATGCCATGAAATGATAGAATTTCCTAAAACTGCCATCATTAAAGAAATGTTTCCCTATTGCCTGTCTGGAAGTGAAGTTTTAAATTCCTTGTATTTGTTTCTTGGAGGACAGCATATATTATACATACTGTATAATATCACACATATAATCTAAACATAATTTACTACATTTATTCTATCAATGCTATATGATAGTGGTTAAATATCCATTCATATGTAATTTGAAATCTGGCAGTAACATTTTTTTTCTTTTTACCAGTATTAGTAATTATTTGAAAGTAAAGTAATTCCAGCTCCTCCATGTAATACCATTTACCAAGAACAGAAAAAAGGACTCATATTACTGCATCTCTACTTAAAAGGAAGCATTTAATCAAATAATAATTTAGAATATTATTTAAGTTTGTATTTAGTCTTATTTTCAGTTGAAATATAAGCTTCAGTTATAATAAAACTGAAGTAATATTATGTATTCATTTTTTCTAGGGCTGCTATATTAACCCATTTGTCATGGTTTTAATCACATATGTATACAGTCAAATGGCAGGTTTACATTGTTTGGCATGGTGCCATCCACGTCTACAACCGACGCTGCCTTGGCAGCAAATCATGCCATCTGATGTCAATGGGTTAACCCATTAACCCATTCACGCCAGGGCGATTCTGGCTGTGAATGGTCGTAATGCTGGGGTTTTTGAAGGCATAAGCCTAACGCCTCAAGATTCTCGGGCACACAAGCCGCAAGCCTGGGCTGCCTGCTAGCTCACCCCGAGCACCAACCTGGCCCAGATACCTTGTAAATGGTGTCTGACGCAAAAACCACGTAACGTGTCAGCACGTCATCCGGCGCGAATGGGTTAACAGCAGATGGCATGATTTGCTGCCAAGGCAGTCTGTCGTAGACGCGGATGGCACCGTGCCATAAAACATAAACCCACCACATTACCATATGCATATTTTATTAAACCCATGACCAATGGGTTAATACTATTCATACTGTACTGCGGCAACATTATACATTTTATTACAAATCACTTCTGTATACCCTATATATTACTAACACAGTAAGGATTACACTACTCTACTACTGTACCATACATTTTGTACGAAATAGATACTAGACTTTACAGAGTATGTGTAGTTTGTTTTTGCTAATGCCATACAATGCATATGACAATGAAACATATACTGGTACATAATGCAATGCTTATTGTCCTCTGTGTGTTGTTGTAGAGTTGCAGTTATTTAGATGCAGATCTGTTAATTATTTTAGAGACATTCTTACACTGGCTGTTTTTGTTGGTAATTTTGATGTTTTGATACTGGCCATGTTTGTTGGCAAGTTTGACACATGTTTGGTGATTTTTAAAAAGTTAGAAAAGACTTGAGTTGACATCTTGGAAAAACTTGTAATAACAAATTAATGAAAAAATAATAAATAACAAAAATAATAAATTAATTAAAAAAAAAAAAAAAAAATCTATATGTACATACATATGAAGCAAATTGATTCTTAGAAATCACTTGTTCCATATTTCTAGCAAAGACAAGTAGTTTTAAACAGTCATGTGTTCCCTTTGGGTACCATAAATATATATGCCATAATAGCATTAATTATTACCTAATAAGAAACCTCCATTACATAGTATAAGATTTATATATGCATATATAAAAGACTATTTTTGGAGCATGGTAGGAAGTATTTTTCAATATGACTCAAAAAGATAGAATTTCAATTTTATTTATTGGAAAATGTATATCTAAATTGTTATCTCCCATGTTCCATTAAATTATTTTTCTCAGTATTTAGTGTTTCTTTGTCCTGAAACTCCTAAATGACAGACTACTTGTCAATTTAACACCTGTGAAGTAGCTTAGCAAATTTTGAGGACATGTTAAAAAATCCAGCAAAACATGCATAGATGGATCAGAAAACTGAAAAATGTCAGAATTTTGTTTCATTCTCCTCAAACTGAGTGGAACATTACACATCACATGCAATGTAAAGAAAAAAAGGGGGAGTGGGAGGGAACTGATCACACTATGCATTCATTATAATGTAATATTCGCAGACCTCTCTCACAAACATGCCTCAGAACAGGTTATGAGGAATATTTATTTATTATTTTTTTTATTATTATTATTTTTTTAGTATTTTTTTTTTTTATATCCTCATTGACAGAAAGTGCACCTTCACCTTAAAAAAAAAATATATATATATATATATAGTTCTGGTGGTTGGTGTGAGATTATGTAATAACAGTGAAAATGACCCTCCAAACTATTGAGTTAGCCATAATCATAACAACTTCACCTTCACCTTAAAAAAAAAAAATATATATATATATATAGTTCTGGTGGTTGGTGTGAGATTATGTAATAACAGTGAAAATGACCCTCCAAACTATTGAGTTAGCCATAATCATAACAGTAACTGTAGAAGGAAAAATTAAACTTATCAACCAAAAGCAATGGTGGCCTTTGAAGCATATATTTCTTTTTCTTTTCTAAAGGATAAAGCACAAACAACAGTTCTTGAGTTTTAATAAGAAGCTTATATATTCATAAATCACAGATACAAGACTTTTATATACTACTTCAAATAGGTGTCAGTTTATACACACAATGTATGTATATAAAAGAAGGTTTGACTCAGGAACTCACACGGTACAACACAACCATAAGATATTTCTAACTAAAGGATACAGAAAATGAAATAAAAATCTTAAAGACTACCTTATGATATAGTTCAAATCCTGTACCAATACCACAGCCAATAGATTATATTTGTTTGCTAATCCTAGCTTCCCTTACCACCAAAAAAAAATAAATAAATAAAAAAAAGATTCGGGCAACAAGCAATATATACATATTTGTGTTGTGAAAATTACCTTTATTTGTTTTGTTTTTTTAATTTACTCCTTAAACTATATTATTGTCACAGAAATCTTTGATATTCTCTATAAATATGCCACAGGAAAATGTGTGAAGCAAATAGTCCAAGATATTCACACATCT
>BOPN01004894.1:40000-45000 GCA_017312705.2 Penaeus japonicus | reverse complement strand
AGGTTCACAATGGCTGGGCAGAGGAGAAGGGCGTTGTGAAGCAGGCGGGAAGTGATGCCACGACCGGTGTCCAGGACTAACGTGCTCACTGTGGCTCCTACCCGAGGTAGGACCCACTTGACCAGACTGGGAAGGAAGGGAGGGGGAGTGAGAGATAGAAGGGAAATTGACTTTGATTGCCTGTTTGTCTATGAGTGCAAGAGAGTGGGAGAGAGGGCAGAGAGAGAGAAGGAGAGAGAGAGAGGGAGACAGAGAGGGAGAAAGAGAGGGAGAAAGAGAGGAAGAGAGAGAGGGAGGGAGAGAGAGAGAGAGAGAGAGAGAGAGAGAGAGAGAGAGAGAGAGAGAGAGAGAGAGAGAGAGAGAGAGAGAGAGAGAGAGAGAGAGAGAGAGAGAGAGAGAGAGAGAGAGAGAGAGAGAGAGAGAGAGAGAGAGAGAGAGAGAGAGAGAGAGAGAGAGAGAGAGAGAGAGAGAGAGAGAGAGAGAGAGAGAGAGAGGGTGAGAGGGTGAGAGGGTGAGAGGGTGAGAGGGTGAGAGGGTGAGAGGGAAAGAGAGAGATAGGGTGAGAGGGAAAGAGAGATATAGAGTGAGAGGGAAAGAGAGAGAGAGAAAGAGAGAGAGAGAGAGAGAGAGAGAGAGAGAGAGAGAGAGAGAGAGAGAGAGAGAGAGAGAGAGAGAGAGAGAGAGAGAGAGAGAGAGAGAGAGAGAGAGAGAGAGAGAGAGAGAGAGAGAGAGAGAGAGAGAGAGAGAGAGAGACGGTGAGAGGGTGAGAGGGTGAGAGGGAAAGAGAGAGATAGAGTGAGAGGGAAAGAGAGAGATAGAGTGAGAGGGAAAGAGAGAGAGAGAGACTGCCAGATTGGAAAATAGACATATATATGGATACAAACAAACATACACACATACATGCATATATAAGTGCATAAATACAAATAGAGAGAGAAACAAATATATAATTAATAGATGAATAAATGTTCTTATTGACCCATTGAGTATGGGTGTCAAGACATAAATGATGGCACTAATTAGGCCTAAAAGACAGGTATCAATGTGTACATGACACAATATCAGGATCTGCTTACAGTTAAGGTACGCACACAGTCTTAGGAGTATTATGGCTGTAATGGCGCTAGCTTTATAGCAACAGGGCTCTAAAATCAGCCTAAATACGCATTTTGTGATGGATTTACAGAAAAATATTGTTTGGGCTAGTCTGCGCTACCCTGAGATCGGAGAAAACACTTTCCTTGTCTCTCTAATCTTTACCCGGTGCCATAAGCATCATAGACTGCCCGGCCAGACAGCCAGTTAGGTCATTTGGCGCCCCATCCACAATGGGTTAATAATAATGATAATAACATCTATCATAATCACAATCATAATCATTGCTTAAAAAGAAGAGAATGCTACCTTTCCATCACAAAGCATTCCTTCTCTGCCTGTGGGTCTCTTTCCTCCTCCGCCTCATCAATATCAGCATCTTCGTCCCACTTTCCAAGGTATCTCGTGACTTTTTTAGAAGCTGCATCTTCGAGCGCCCTGGTGAGTCCCACATCATGCCATTTCCATATTCCTGAAGAGATATATAGACATTATACTAAAATTTTTATTAACTTCCAAAGTTATGAACTGTTATTTGCTATACAACCTTTTATTTGAGGTGAAAAAATATAGTAAGTGGTGTTCTGACAATAAAAGCAAACTCTTGCATATTGAATTGTGCTCAATAAGTAAATCTCACAGAGAATTTCTAACAACACAAACTTGCCTCTGGCCCACTGTACAGGGTAAATAGCCTTCCACAAAGAGGGTGAGAAAGCAGTATTGTTCCAAGCCCAGCACACCTGAGCGCACTGTCCCAAATCGGCAGGACTAAGGTAGCTGAAGATCTCAAGAAGAATCTCCGTGGGGACATTCAGTGCTGTAACGGGTTCCAAGTCTGGGGGGCAGTCTTCCTCTAGTCGTGGTATTTCCAGCATTGGAGAGGCCCGTACTTGGTCACAGCTTCGCTTCGACCAACAGTCATCTCTGAACCCATCTTCAAGCTTGTGGCATTGTCCTTCAGCCTCGCATGGATCCCAAAGGGAGCAGAGGTCTAAGTTTAAATCTCGCAAGACCTTCACATCATGGCTGGTCTCAGGTTCCTCCTCCTGCGCCTTCTCCTGTGACTGTCGCTCCTTGACTAGCTCATGCTCCTTCAGGACTATCTCTTTCAAGATCTTTAGCTCCTCATACTCAAAATACTTCACTAACAATGGCTGTCAAGAGATAATGTGGTCTGTATTACTAGTATCCCACTATGTAAAGCTTATCTGGAAGTTGAAATTCAAGCTTGATCACAAGAAAGCTATCTGCTAAATATAAAGGAATGTAAATTAATTAAATACATAAATCTAATTAAAAATACACAATGCACAAAATTCTGATTATATCAATAAAATATGAACAGTAATAAAAATTCAATAACTAAAATAACAACATTAAAAAATACATATCTGTGCCCATTACATAAGTGGATCATTTTTTTCTCTTTATCAATACTGCCATTCATTTCATTGCATACGTAATACATATTTTTCAATTAACAAGTTGTCATGCTATCCTCCTGGCCAGGTGATCAGGCATGTATTGTTTGGACACGGCGAAAAGCCCAAGGTGTTAGGCTTATGAGTTTGAAATATTCTGGCGTTTCGATTATTTGGAGCCAATACAGCCCCATCAACAAAGGGTTAGGTAATAATAATGGGTAAACATTTTTGTTGAAAGTCAATAAGAATGGCTTGTTGAGTAGACAAGGACTTTAAAAATCCTTAGGTACATGGGATCGGGTACATCTGTGGACATGTGGCCAAAAGATACAATTATTAGTTCGCCTATCCACTCCCTTCACATCCCAACTCTATCTATGCCAGGCTCTTCATGCTGCTAGCTGCACATACACTACCAACTTTCTTTTGACACACTGAGTTCTAGTTTGTTTAAAAGGGAAAGTATATGATTAAAAGGATAGCATGTTTCTCTTCTTTAGGATGCACTATGACTCTCCCATCCATTACTACTGTGTGAAACGATACGTATGAAATCACGGTTAAGATAAGTAATCTATACATTGTGGTACACCTGTCTCTTGCAAATCAATGAATCATTTGTTTTATTGTTTATCTCCTAACCCAAGCATTTGGTTCACTCATTCACATGACCTTTCCCCAGAGATGCATCACTATTGCCATGCTTTCAGCTCAGCGAAAATCAATATATCACAAGAGCTGGCCTCTTTTTTAACAAAAGGTTAAAGAAACAGTGACACAAGTTGACCTGAGCTGTGAGGTTTGCTGTCAGCCTGTAACATGTCTTCAACTACATGTCCACAGCCATGCAGCAACCACATGGGAGGGGATTATTTGTGTGAAGCCCAAAACAAGCATAAAGGGGTAAAAATAAATAGGGTATTTCATGGTAAAAAGCTTGGGTATCCTTACCTGGAATACCTCCTCCTCCTCTTCCATGTGCGGCAAGAAGTTCCCCACAAAGTCCTTGAATGCCTCTTGGAGCTCACAGCCAAACCTCAGCCTCTCCCCAATGCTCCTCTCGTTCACTTCTGTTCCCGTGCGGACAAGGCGCACCATCTGCCAAGGGGGGTTGATGAAAAGGGAGATTGAGAGAAGAGAGAAGAATGCAATCATTGGGTAATTTAAAGGTATTCCAAAAGAGAAAGGCAAGGAATAAGAGGAGAGAAGATAGATAAAAAAGGAAGTAAGGAAGGAAGAAAGGAAGTAAGGGTAGAAGGAAGTAAGGGTGGAAGGATGAAAGGAAGGAAAGAGGAAGGGAAGGAAGGAAGGAAGGAAGGAAGGAAGGAAGGAAGGAAGGAAGGAAGGAAGGAGGGAGGGAGGGAGGGAGGGAGGGAGGGAGGGAGGGAGGGAGGGAGGGAGGGAGGGAGGGAGGGAGAGAGGGAGGGAGAGAGGGAGGGAGGGAAAGAAAGAAGGAAAGAAGAGAGGAAAGCAGGGATGGAAGTGAGGGAAGGAGAAAAGGAGGAAGGACAGAAAGAAGGAAAGAAGGAAGGAAGGAAGGAAGGAAGGAAGGAAGGAAGGAAGGAAGGAAGGAAAGAAGAAAAGAAAGAAGAATGAAATAAATAAATAAAGGGAAAAGGGAGGCAAAGAAGGATGGAAACAGGTAGAAAAGAGGGATGGGAAGGAAGGAAGGAAGTAAGAAAAGACGGCAGGACAGAAGAAAGGAAGGAAAGAGGGTAGGACAGAAAAAAAAAGAGAGAGAGAGAGAGAGAGAGAGAGAGAGAGAGAGAGAGAGAGAGAGAGAGAGAGAGAGAGAGAGAGAGAGAGAGAGAGAGAGAGAGAGAGAGAGAGAGAGAGAGAGAGAGAGAGAGAGAGAGAAAGCAAAAATAACAGAGACATAAAAAGAGACTTGAATACATATTGACAGACAGATAGAGAGACAGACAGACAGACAGACAGAGAGACAGAGAGACAGAGAGACAGACAGACAGGAGACAGACACACAGACAGACAGAGCATTAAGAAGAAAAAACAACAGACAAAAACAACTTCCACCACACCACCCTCAGTCTTACATCAGAGAGCCGGTTGTCATTGTGGCAATCGCAGACAGCTGTGTTTTGGATCTGGTGTTGTTTAAGCCGGTTCTTCAGCTGATCCATGATGAAGATGTTTTCGATGGACTCGTGTGACTTGAACTCGTACAGGGTCAGATCCAGGTCCTGCAGCAAAGAGACGACCTCTGACCCATCCCGGAAGTCCACGCACTGCATCTGCGGGGATATTAGATCCAGTTAACAGCTTGTATCAAGAATAACAGCAATGGTAAAAGAAGCTTATCATCAAGTGGGAGAAGATAATTCTGCTAACCATAAGGCAGTAAGCAAAACTACAATATCCTGTAGAAGGTAATAGTGAGAAACAACTGGAAACAGAGGAAAACAATAAAAACAAATAAATTACAAATGATATAAATAAATTCAAATGATACAGCAGTAG
>BOPN01004894.1:5000-12500 GCA_017312705.2 Penaeus japonicus | reverse complement strand
TATTTTATCCAATAATTATTTTTGGAATATATTTTGACTCTCAATTAGTTCGGTTTGGTAATGCGCTTACGATGATTATGATATATGTAATGATGGGGATGATGATGATTAAGTTAATGCAGATCATGGTGATATTGATGATGATGATAATCATAATGACGATCATCACTATGACAGTTGTGATGATTATGATGATGATAGCGATACTAATGATAACAGTCTTAGTCATTATTATAATAATGCTGAAGATGATGATATACTAATTATGATAATTACATAATAATAATTGTAATAGTATTAATGATAAAAATAATAATGATTATGCTAACAATGATAATAATTATTATGATATTGATGATAATAATGATAGAATTGATTACATTAATGGTGGTGATGATTATGATAATAGTAATGATAGTAATATTGACGATAATGACAATAATGAAATTGGTATTGATAATGGTGATAGCAATAATAATGATAATAATAAAGATATTATGATAATGATAAAGATGATAATCATGATAATGATATTAATGATACAAAAAGTCTAATGAGGATAATAGTAACGACATCTATAATAATGATAATAATAATCATCCCCATAATAATGATAACAATAATGATGATAATAATCATAATATTAACAATGGTAATATAAATCATAATGATAATAATAATAATGGTAATGATAATGATAATAATGATATAATGATAATGATAATAATAATAATAATGATAATAATAATAATAATAATAATAATAATAATGATAATAATGATAATAATAATAAAATGATAATGATGATAATAATAGTGATGATAATATTGATAGTGATGATAAGGGTGATGAAGGTGATAAAATTAATTATGTCTATTTTTTACATGAAAATGTTTTAACATAAATGCTAAAATCAACACAGAAAAAAGAGACAGAAAAAAAAGAAATAAAAAAAAGTTATTTTCACCATACGATATCTTTTCGCTATGGGTTTCCCTTCCCCAAATTTTATATAAGGGAAGGTTTGAAAATACTTCAGTACTTTATTATATATTTTTCGGACGTATACTTCTTTTATCGATATATATATATATATATATATATATATATATATATATATATATATATATATATATATATATATATATATATATATTTTTTTTTTTTTTTTTTTTTTTTTTTATGTATACATAGACTTTAAATAAGAGAAGGTATATAATGGCCGGTAAAGATAATTACGATAATAGTGATGGAAATGGTGATAATGACGATGATGATAACGATACTGATTAGGGTGATGAGAATGGAGATATTAATGATGATTATGCTAGTGATAATAGTAGAATTAATAATCGCGAGTATGGTAATGATGATTGCAATGATGATAGTGTTAATTAATAATAGTGATGAAGGAGGTATTGGTAATAATTGTCATAACAGTGATGATCATGATAATAATAATGATAACAATAAAGATAATGGTACTAATAATGATAACAATGATAGTAATGATGATAATAATAATATTGATAATAACAATAATAGTAATAATAATGTTGTTGATAATAAAGATAGTAGTAACGATATTAATGATAATAACAATAAAAAAATGATAATAACAATGAAAATAACATGAATGGCAATGCACCCAATACCAAAAACAGTAGAAATAATCCCGGAATTACAAGAAAAGGTAAAAGAAATAGAAGGACAAAAACACAAGATGAAGACACGAGCAAAGGGAAGCTTCAAAGATCAGAAAGAAGGGAAGAACTAACAAAAAAAGAAAAAGAAAAAAAAAAAGAAGAAAAAAAATCTTTCCGTCTGAAGAGTTTTCAAAAAGTTTGAGACGTGATATTTCGTTCGGTCTTGGAGATCAAGGGAGGAGTGGGGTGGGGGTGGGTGGGTGGGGGGAGGTTGGAGAGGGAGGATGAGGATGGGGATGAGATGAGGAGGAAGGGGCGTAGGGTGGAATAATGAGAAGAGGGATTGGGAGGAAGGAAGGAGGGAGGGAGGGGGGAGGGAGGGAGGGAGGGAGGGAGGGGGATAGAAATGAGGGAGGGAGGGAAGGAGGTTGGGATGAATGAGAGGAGGGAAGGGGAAGAGAAGGACTCTAAAAGGAGGGAGGAAGGGAGGGAAGAGGAGTACCTGTAAAAACCGGATATTGACGACTGTTGCATTTGCCAGTGAAAATAGCATTGCAGGTTGTGTTATCGGTCGTAATGTTTTGCTAATTATAGTTAATTGTCCTCTATTTGTTGAAAGTCAGATCATAAATTTTGTTACAGATTAACTTGTTACAGATCTATCACGGTTATATAATAGGTATTGTAAACAAGCTGTGTACAAATACATACGTAATTTATTCTTTATTGAGATATCAATTATGTTTGTTATCAGGATTATGCAAAAACCTGCGGGCGGTAAGTGTTGGAAAATTATGAGTGGGTTGACCATGACCAAGGGACTCGCTTATATTATTTTGGTGGTATATCTACTCAATTAGCCACCGATTAACCCCCTAATTCCGTTATCTGGCGGCAAGAAATCAATATATTCGAGACAAAACACCAAAAACAAAAATTGGTAGAGTACTTTTATTTTTTAATCATATATAAAAAAAAAAACATCCGGTTTCCAATGTATTTCGAATAGGGTTTCGCTTGCTATAGTGGTACAACGTAGGCCTACCATAAACAAAAGTTTGGGATCATTTTCTTATTATGACCTTGTAGGAAAAAAGATACCTATTGTAAATGTTATTTTCAAAAACCGGATAAAATACAACGAAATGCGAAGTGGGATTATTTTGCTATTGTGACCTCGTTAAAAAGGAGAAAAGAGAATGTTCACTTCAAACGTGTTCCTAAAAATCGTCAAGAGTGTACCAGAGTGGAACAATGAATAACTAAAGTTAGTTTCGCAATCTCTGGTGGTGGTGACTTATCTGTTTAATTGTATTTGTTCTATGTTTTGTTTTGTTGTTATGATTATTGTCGATATTTTTTTTTTTTTTTTTTTTTTTGGGGGGGGGTCATTATCATTACTTTTTTATGTTGTTGCTGCTGCTAATGATGACGATGGTTATCACTATAACTATAATCATTATCATTATCATTATCATTATCATCATCATCATCATCATCACCACCACCACCACCACTATCATGGTTATAAACATGATTATCATCACTATAACTTTATCTCTTGAATTAAAATTACTTTTCCATGTTCCCTTTCCCTTTCTCAATTACGCATACTTAGAAAACTCAATAGCTGACGAACAAAGCTCATGTTAAAATAGTTTCTTTGAAGACAGAAAAAGATAAATCAGCATTTAAAACCACCGTATGTAAATTTCAATTTGTATTCCTGTATCTGGAAGTATGAAAAACGAAAGAAAAAAGTTTTACAGGTTTATACTAACTTTTTAGTCGTATTCTTTGTAAAGGTTAGATGAGGCATGTTATACGCTTCAAACTTTCAGTAATGTTATAAAAGTACTTGGGGTACCGATCTATATTAAGCACAGAGGAATAACTTTCTTTGCGTCCAATGGTGTATTGTGAACAACTTTACAGCTGTTGAAAATGTACACGCTAATTCTTTATGGTTCGTTTCTTGTATAGAAGATTGTTTTGGTCTCATTATGTGGTCTGGATTAGGAATTAGAATACTGAATGGAATAAGCTATGACTTTCTTTGTTATATGTCTCCTTTTATTGATGAATCGTGACGGTTCGTGCTGATGAATATATATATATATATATATATATATATATATATATATATATATATATATATATATATATATATATGTGTGTGTGTGTGTGTGTGTGTGTGTGTGTGTGTGTGTATATATATATATATATATATATATATATATATATATATATATATATATATATATATATATATATATATATAAACATATATTCATAAATGTATGTTTGTGTGCATTGTGTTCGTGTGTGTATCCAGAGTATGAATAAAATTGTTACAATTTTTTTAACGAACACCGTCTTGGTTACGACTTGAAATTGCCCTAATAGTCTCAAACGTTTCGAAATGTTTGATTAGATCAATCGGCATTTCAATCACCGGGTGCACTTTTGATGGATTATCTAATGGTCTTTGATATCTTTTTAGTCTCATGACAATTAACTTGGCCAAATGTGCTAATCAATAAGCTTAGTTCACTCGAAGCAGTGAAAACCTACCCTCACTTAGACTCGAGCTCTACCTGACCTAACCAAAACTGAACAAGACTCAAACCAAATCTAAAGCAACCAACCTCAACCTAAATCTAATCTTCAAACTTTCTGTAATGTTATAAAGCTACTTGGGCTACCGATCTATATTAAGCACAGAGGAATAACTTTCTTAGCGTCCAATGGTGTATTGTCTAAATCTATTCTTCCTCCAACCCCCCTTACCTATAACCAGGACCGGATTTAAGGCAGGGCTCATAAAACTACAGCGCAGACTCTGAGATTTCAAGAAAGTCTGTATTTGCCCCGTTTAGTACCCCAGGTCATGATATAACCCTATCCGGTTCTGATTACTTCCTATCTCGCTTTTTAGTTAGTTTTATCAATGACTAGACTAATTACTATTAGGCTATTCGGGTAACGGAGGGTTTTCCGCGCTGTGGTTTGACAATAATTAATGATAATTAATTACAGAACGCGTTATGGATGGTAGAGACCACATTGTGTTTTCCCCTCCACTTCAGCCTGTGCTCATGTCTTGTCTACTCTCCTATCTTGTTCAACATCTAAACTGTCCCCATTTTTTTTTTTTTTTTTTTTGTGAGGTAACAAACCATTGGTTGATTTCTTAGTATTCACACACATACACATACACACACACACACACACACATATATATATATATATGATACGATTTGATGGTTACAATCGAATACTTATCCATAGAGGTTGCCTTATGTTGTATTTGATTGTCAAGTCCATGTGTAAAATAGTAATTAGGTCATATACAAATGCATGTCATTTATTTTTTTAACATAGCCAGAAAAGTATTGGTGTATATGAATAACATCTAAGTATGTGCACTTATATTTCATGCTCGTATCTGCACTAGTTTCTTCAAAGTCAAGATCAATTATCAATTTTGATTTTAATCACAAACGAAGTTTCTGCATCTTGTACAATCACTGTTCAAAAGGCGAATCAGCAACAAAACAGTTGCGTTATTTGTTTATATATGTCACTGGCAGCTCTTGGGAAATAGATTTTTAGTATTAGAGGCAAAAGCTTTCACCCTCACTGGTATAACATAAATGATTTGCTTTTTAGTGTGGAATATGAATCCTCACGAACAAGCACATAGACACAGCAAGATGGAGCGAAACAGACACTAAATAAAAAGGAAACATTTAACTGTGACGTTTCCATTCTTTTTTTTTAGAATCATCAGAGGACGGAAAAACCTAGATAATGATTTGATACATTATTACTGTCTGATGAGGAATTTACTCGACCTCAGAAGGTTAAGGCTTAGCGTGGTCTCCTGTTATAGTGGCCTTGGACACATGTGCATAAGCATTCTATGTATTTGTATTAGTAGTTGCATTTGCCCCCTTGCGTCTGACCTCGTCTCCAATGTAGAATTTATGTTCGCAACATAGGCTGTGCTTAACCAACACGAACGTTGCAAAATTGTTTGACAAGTACTGCAAAAAGTGTATCAATTCAATCAGTTTTATGCAGAATTTTATGTCATTATTTACTCTTATGTTTACAAAAACGGATTTTTTGTCACACATTAGTCGCTTTTTCGTTTTTCGCGTTTCATGTGTCATGTGGATAATTTATTGGTGTAGCGACTTAATAGGGTTCCTATAAAGCTAGGATCTAACGGCCTGCAACACGTATTCCGGCCCGTGAGTGTTTACAATGGGTAGTTTCGAGGGCCTATAACGAGTAAGTACTTTAAGTACCTACAATGCCCATAACGAGTTCCTCAACAACTACTCATAACAGCCAATGCCATGATTACTACCAACACCAACCAGCGATGACTAATGAGGACGTCTGCATTTCAGGTGGACATTGAGCGAGGGATGCACCATGGCACCAAGATCTACCTGAAGGGAGAAGGAGACCAGGACGCAGGACAAGAAGCGGGTGATGTCGTCATTATCCTGCAGGAGAAGCCACACGAGATATTCAAGAGGAAGGGGCTCGATCTGTACACGGATATGAAGGTGAGGGTTTTTGGGATAGGAGAGAGTGAAGAGGGAGGATGAGATTGCTCTTGCTAGTATTGTTATTATACTATCATTATGATGGAGATTGTCATTATGATTAGTTTCCTTTCTTGAATTAGTGTTGTCACTCGTGTTTTTATAATTGTTGGCCTCATCATCATTATTATTGTTGCTGTTAGTACTGTTGTTGTTGTTATTGTTATTATTATTATTATTATTATTATTATTATTATTATTATTATTATTATTATTATCATTATTATTATTTTTTTATCATCATCATCATTATTATCATTATTATTATTATTGCCATAGCTAAAGCATACGGGTTTATTTCAAGCATTGATTTTGATGTTCCTTAAAAACAAAAAAACAAAAATCCTTCACCATATCCATAGACACAGCGATTCAGCAACAGTCTCCTACCATACAGGTATTGCTCCCAAAATAGATATCTCCATCAAACACAGCAAACCCACGACCATTCCTCCCTTCAAAGACAACAGCAGACACAGACAATATCCTCCTACAAAGACTACAAAGAAGCGATATCCTTCATCCTATCCCCTTGCCCTCAGATCAGCCTAATAGTATATTCTTTCGCCTTTTTTTCCCTCCTCGTCCTCAGATAAACCTAGTGGAAGCCCTGTGTGGGTTCCGCCGCACTCTAACCACCCTAGACGGACGCACCCTGGCAGTGACTCACCCTCAGGGGAAAGTGATCGACCCTGATGACGAGAAGGTGATTGCCGAAGAAGGATTCCCTCTCTTTAGGAATCCTTACGTCCGAGGCGACCTTTATATCAAGTTCCTGGTAAGGAGTGGAGGCTGATGCTCTCCGGTACGCGATTCGCTCGTTGGTTTTGGCGACGCTGATTGTTGGTAGCACACTCAGATATGTATTGGTGTGTGTGTTTGTGTTTGTTTGTCTGTGTGTGTGTGTGTGTGTGTGTGTGTGTGTGTGTGTGTATGTGTGTGTGTGTGTGTGTGTGTGTGTGTGTGTGTGTGTGTGTTTGATAAAGAGTGAGCGAGCAAGCGAGCGAGTGAGTGAGTGAGTGAGTGAGTGAGTGAGTGTTTCTATTTTGGTTCATTGAGGGTAAGCATTCATGTCTGCCACGTGAATATTCACGCAGTGATTATTGAAAGTATCTGATAATGAGAAATAGAAAGAAAAAAAAGAGAAAGAGAAAGAAAGAAAAAACGACAAACACACATACCCCCCCCCCCCAACAAAAAATGGAAGAAGAAAAAAATGTGTATATATATGT
>BOPN01004893.1:105000-107500 GCA_017312705.2 Penaeus japonicus | reverse complement strand
TCATCATCATCATCTTCATAATAATAACAATAATATAAGTAATAACAATGATAATAATAAGGAACATTATAATCATGATAATGATAATGATCAGGAAAATGATAATTATGATAATGATGATAACAATAATAATGATAATGACAACAATGATAACAAATAATAGTGATAATAATAAAAATAATGATGATAATACAATTGACAAAAAATGATAATGACAACAATAAAGATAATAGTAAAAAGGACAATGCAAACGCAATGGAATAAATAAAAAGACATCAACATTAACAAAATCAAAAAGCGTAAAATAATGTCAGCAAGAAAAAATTATTTCACAAGAAATTAATGACTCTACCAATATTCCGAGACCAAACATCAGTATTTCGGCTCAAGTAGAAAATAAGAATGGTAATTGGGAAGTCTTGTAATTCACTCCGGTAATGGCCGATTTGCAAGAATGAATGCCACTACAGTAATGAATTTAGGCTTTTGTATTATCCAGAGAGCCCCCGGATACACTCCCTCCCCACCCGCTCCTCCTCTTTTTCTCTACTCCTCTTTCCCTTCTTTTCTTTCTGCCTCTTCCTCTTTCTATTTCCCTTTTCCCCTCCTTCTCCCTTTCCCTCCCCTCTTCCTCTTCTCCTTCTCCCACTCCCTCTCCCTTTCCCTCTTCCTCTCCCTTTCCCTCCCGCTCTTCTTTTTCCGCGTACTCTTCCTCTTCCTTTTCTTCTTCTTCTTCTTCTCCTTCTCCCACTCCCTCTCCCTCTTCCTCTCCCTTTCCCTCTTCCTCTCCCTTTCCCTTTCCCTTTCCCTCCCCCGCTTCCTTTTCCGCGTCCTCTCCCTCTTCTTCTTCCTCTCCCTTTCCCCCTCCCTCTCCCTCTTCCTCTTCCTCTCCTTCTTCCTCTCCCTCTCCCTCTCCCTCTCCCTCTCCCTCTCCCTCTCCCTCTCCCTCTCCCTCTCTCCCCCCCTCCCCTGTCTACACCAACGCCATCCCCTTCCTTACCCATCGACTCTTATCCAGTCCCTAAATCCTGTCCTTTATCCTTAACCCTCCCCCTACCTCTTCCTTCTTCTACTCGCCTTTGTCCTCTCCCCATGGCTAACCCACCTTACCCACTCCCTGTATCTTATTTCTCTCCTATTCCTATAATTTATCCACTTCACCTCCTCACCCCCCCTCTTCCTCCTTCCCCTTCCTTTCCCACCTTCACACACCTCATCCTTACCCCTAGTCCCCCCTCCCCCTCAACCCTCGCCACCTCTTTCCCAATCCCTCCCCCCCACACACACACCCATAACTCCTACCCCTCCTCCTACCCCCCTCCCCTCCCCTCCCTACCACACCATGATGTCTCTTGTCTTAATTCAAAACTTATTACAAAACTTCCTCGCCCCCTCCCTCCTCCTCCTCCTCCCCCTTCTTATCTAATGTTCTTCCGCTAGCGATGTAGACAGAAGATAATCGTTTCTTGTATAATGAGCGAATTTTGGTTGCTCTAGACTCTTGTTTTTTGTTTCCTTATTATTTACTTGGTTGTCTATGTATCAAATATGTTTTTTCCTATGTCTGTCTCTTATTTTTTAATTATTTTTTTTTCATTTTATTGTTCTATGCCTAGATGATTTACTCAATAAATAGTTTATATGTTTATTTTATACATCTATTCATCTATTTCATTGCTGTTTCATTTATTAGTTTATCTATCTAGCTACTTATATATCCAATTATCTGCTTATTAACAATAATCCTCGTGAATGCTTGTTAATGCCATTGCATAAGACTATGTAAAGTATTGCAAAAGTGTATTTGCATACATCTATATTTGCCTAATACAGCGTAGATGATGATAATAATGATAAGATTATTGTTGATAACGATAATGAACAAATACTCTCGGAAATAGTTCTCAATCCTCCTATCGTCATCATAATGGTAATAGTTAGAAGATGACCGCAATAATGACGAATATATACATGAAGGAAAATAATCATAAAAAGTGAAAATAATGATACTTGATAATAATACAAGGGGTATTCAAAACACAAATGAGTAAAAAATCATTTAGAAATAAATTTAATTCTACCAAAGATTGATAAGGATATTCAAAACATAATAAAATATTTCCCGTAATAAGAAACAAAGAAAAGATTATCAGTAGAATGGCGGGCGGGTTCCATTTGTTGATATCGTAAAAGATAAAGTAGGATTTCCATTACTTTCCATCGTCCGATGCAATATTTTGCAATAGTGTTAGAGTCATTATTGATTATGAATGTAGGATGAAACTGATTGTGCGATGCCTAATTGTGAAAAAAAATCTAAATATGATATATTCCTGATGAATTAAGTCTTCAAGGAAATTTTATTCCCGGTGGCAGGATTATAAATAAAATATTTAGAAGGGGTTATGTCATGTGAGTATGTATCTAATAGGTACTATACGGTACATCCGGGTAACTTCCTCTTACTCTTAATTGAACTCAAATAGGAGGAAGAAAGGAA
>BOPN01004893.1:95000-97500 GCA_017312705.2 Penaeus japonicus | reverse complement strand
GGATGATGTGATGGTAGACTTAGATATTGTTGTTATGATTTTTGTTATCATTATTATTAATGTTGTTTTCATTATGAACGATGTGATTGTTTATATGTTAATCATCTTTATTGTCAGCATGATAGATAGATAGATAGAGAGATAGATATGCATATATACATATAAATAAAAACATAAAAAGATGAAACCCATCTACATTTCAACAAATACAAAGAGAAGTAAATATTGATATTCTTGTTGATAACACAGTAAGCACCCCTATCATGCTGTGTTCAGCTAGAATGAGCTCGATCAGGGGGAACCCACACTATATACCAAGATAAAATCAACCACACTATAAGTCTTTCTTAAAAGCTGTCCCCAACAGAAACATAATTAAAAGAAGAATAAAAGAGAAAACGAAAAAAAAAAAAAAAAAAAAAAAAAAAAAAAAGATTAACTCTCGAAAGTGCGGAAAAGAAACAAAAAAGTCAGCCTTCATTTTAAACCGGCACAGGCAAAATGTGGACACATGATTACACAACTTGCAGTTAAAATAAATTTGAAACTGTTCCGCTTCTGTAATTAATGCAAATTAGCAGTCTTCGCCCGTGTTGTCTTTATGTAACCAAAGGGAAACAACTGTTTGGTTTGCATAACTATCAGGTGAACTTTGAAAACAACATGGCTTTAATTGAATTTCAGTTTGACTGCTACTTGTATACAAATTATAGATCCCAGATGAGGCTAACGGGGTGTAAATTATATATTATCATATATGTTATTATGAAGAACTGTTACATATGCATAAGTGCTTGAACTCATTTGGTCTGTGTTTTTCAACTATTTCGTATTCTCATTATTTTCTCTATTTCTCTCTCTTTATATATGCACACACACACACATATACACATGTTCACACGCACATGCACACGCAGACGCACACACACAGACACACACACACACACACACATACACACACACACACTCACACTCACACACAAATAAATACATATATATATACAAACATATATACATATCAATATGCATATATATTCACACATATGTATACACACATATACATATATGTATGCATACAAATACATATATATATACATACATATATATATATATATATATATATATATATATATGTATATACATACATATATATATATATATATATATATATATATATATATATATATATATATATATATATATATATATATATATATATATATATATATAAATATATATATACAAACATATATATATATATATATATATATATATATATATATATATATATATATATATATATATATATATATATATATATATATATATATATATATATATATATATATATATATATATATATATATATATATATATATATATATATATATATATATATATATATATATATATATATACATATATATATGTATATATATATATATATATATATATATATATATATATATATATTTATATATATATATATATATGTATATATATATATATATATATATATATATATATATATATATATATATATATATATATATATATATATACATGTAGATAAATAGATATAGGTGTGTGGGTATGTTTGTATACATACATATATATATATATATATATATATATATATATATATATATATATATATATATATATATATATATATATATATATATATATATATATATACATATACATGTACAGTAGATAAATAGGTATAGGTGTTTGGGTATGTATTTCTGTATGTGTAGGCATATATATATATTGAGAGAGAGAAAGAGACATAGATACAAAGAGTTAGTTATATCAATCTAACGATTTAAGTTCCTATTTTTCAGACTTATTCGTATCTACTGCAAGTTAGCGAATACATCCTGAGTAATTTCCATCTTTCCTAGCCCTTCCCTCATCATCACCAACATGCCAGTAAGTCATCAGTCGAGTAGTATAATTACGGAAACCCCCAGAATATAGAACCCACGATCCTCACCGGCATAGCACCGCCAGGCAAGGAGGAGCTTCCCGTTGCCCGAAGGTGTTATGAAGTCAGTCGCGCGCACTGCGGGGAAACTGCCGATGTGTTGCCCCAAGTTGGGCGCTTGGCAGGTGCAGTGTGCTGTCAAGTCGCCGTGCGGTGATTGGCTTGTGTAAACTTCAGAGGGGGATTATGTCGTTTATTGGCTATTTGGATTGAGGGTTGTCGGGGATAACGTGTTTGGTTTTGTATTTTGTATTTCTGTAAGGGGGGGTTGAGTCGAAATTTTGGATGTTCTGGATTTGTGTTTTAATCTTCTTTTTTTCTACTGTTGGATTTTTTTTTTTTTCTATTTCGTCCCTTTATTAAAGGGGACATCGCAAGAGGGCAAATATCCGTGTACTTTCTACAATTTACACCCTTCCCGTGTACTTTCTTCCAATTTATTCATATTAACGTGTGTACCTCACAAGCCATTTAATCAATAATGAGATCTTTGGTTTGAATATTACAAAA
>BOPN01004893.1:87500-90000 GCA_017312705.2 Penaeus japonicus | reverse complement strand
ACACTTAATATCACATTACTACTATTAATAATAATCATCATCATCGTCATCATCTTCATCACCATCATCATCATCATTATAAGCATCATCATCATCATCATCAGCAGCAGCATTATCATTATCATCATCATCAGTGTAATCATTAGCATCATTATCACAATCATCATCACCATCATCATCATCATCATTGTCACCATTATCGTTCACATCATCATATTCATTCCCATCAGCATCATTAACAAATATGTATGATAATGCTGCTGCTGATGATAATGATGCTTATGATAATGATAATAAAGATGATTATGGTAATAATGATAATAATGATAATGACAACACTAACAGAAATTATAACAATAATATCATTAATAATTGTTATAACAATGGTAACAGCAATGCCAACAATAACAATAATATGTTAAATACTGGTGGTGATGATGACGATAATGATGATGATAATAATAATCATATGGTAATGATGATTATACTGATAATAGTAATGATAATGATAATAATGATAATAATAATGATAATAATGATAATAATAATAATAATAATAATAACAATAATGATAATAATAATAGTAATGATAATAATAATAATAATAATAATAATAACAATAATAATAATAATAATAATAATAATAATAATAATAATATATATATATATATATATATATATATATATATATATATATATATAAAAATATATATATATATATATATATATATATATATATATATATATATATATATATATAGATATATATATATATATTAATATAAATATATATATATATATATATATATATATATATATATATATATATATATATATATATGTATGTATATATATGTATGTATGTATATATATATATATATATATATATATATATATATATATATAAATATATATATATACATATACATATACATAGAGATATAGAAATATATATACACACACAAACAAAGAAAGTAAGAACGACACAAAGCAAGGAAAATGCATCAGCCAAAGCTCACGTGATGTACAGTAAGGCATGAAATATTGATACATGTAAATATAATGCATGGAATACTGAAGCATATAACAGTTATGGTTTGAATGATTCAGCAACGTGGAATGGAGAATCATGTGACATACATATCCTGCGTTATATTTTACGTTTGCCAAAAATCAGAAATGGTCATTTTGAGAAGCTTGTTACGTTATTCATGATTATGACATGTTGCATGGACACATTTTGGAGGCTATGTGTTTGTTTGTTTGTTTTTGTTTGTTTGTTTATGTGTACGTGTATGTGTCTTTGTGCTATGTGTGTTTGTGTATATGTGCGTATGTGTGAGTGTGTGTGTGTATTTATATAAGTGTGTGCAAACATGTCTGTCTACATGTTATTACATTTAGAAATTATGAATTTAGAGTCAATCATTTCCAGATATAAGATCAAGCTAGAACGAATTACAACAAATAAAAACTAGCCGCTACCCTAAGAAAATAAAGTTCATTTCAGCCACCTTTCTTAAACTCAGCTGGAGCTAAATCCTTATAATCCTAGTTGCAGAAAAAAAACACTAAACTGTGTGCTTTACACTACTCCTCTTCTGTCATTGCCAGCTTGAATTCTGAATCTGCAACAGTATGACTCCTGTAATTAACCACCGAACCTGGTTACTAATTACGAAAATATTTACTGCATTCTTTTCAAGAATTTTATTCGCAATGTTTTTTGTTTTTCTTCTTCTTCTTCTTCTTCTTCTTCTTTTTCTTCTTCTGCTAAGTAACTTATAATACGGAGATATATTTCTATTCTGTTTTAGTAGTGTTACGCATGTTCTTCTATGAATGATAAGAAAAAAGTGAGAAAATAATAATAAGATGTTCAAAAGAGCGAATTTAAAAAGGGACAGAAATAATCCTAACTGGCACCTATCATATCCCCGGACACTCAAATCCTCGTTAGAAAATAAAGTCTCCCATGAGGCAATAAGACCCAATGTTCCATAAAGATTCATAGGATTTTGGCCCCAAAGTTGCAAAGTTGGTGTGTGATTCACAGCTTGTTAAGGAAGCAAACAGGCAATGGCTCGAGTAAAAAAAAAAAAAAAAAAGAGAGAGAGAGAGAGAGAGAGAGAGAGAGTAAAAAAATAAAAAAAGATTCAGAGAGGAACTTGTAAGGAATTTTAACTAGTTCCCTCCTTTCAAGAATGGTTCCTGGTGCCGGAAAGCTTTTTAGGATGTAAAACTTAAACTCGTGAGAATTCTTTACGAGCAAATGATTGCATTACGGGCACTGTGTGATCCAAGTCATTCCCGACCAAATCTAATATTTGGTCGGCATTCCGCCCGACTCCCCGACCGTAGACTGCGTCCATTAAAAAATTTGCAACTTAATTCTGCTTCTTACTCCGTGATGTGCTTGGTTTACGCACGCTCGTCGACGATGTTTTGAATATATTCGACACAGCTTTGGCGGAGATGAATGCGAGCGATAAAAAGATTT
>BOPN01004893.1:77500-82500 GCA_017312705.2 Penaeus japonicus | reverse complement strand
TTTGAGCCTGACATTAAGGAAAAACAGGGTGAATATTTGAAGAAAAAAAAAATCTAAAACAAATAAAACATCGGACAATCATCTATTTATTCATGCGTTTATATATCTATTAGACTTGAATTTATTTATACAATTATCTCTAAAATAATGAAACCTTACCCTATATCTATAGGACAGAGGACCGCCAGTGATGTTCAAAGGAGCATTTCTATGCCGGCGGTTCGGATGGGGAAACATATTCTCCTCTTCAGACACGCCCATCTGAGAGCCGAGTCCGTGGCCCAGGGAACCGCCCATCGTGCCGCCCATCCCACCGCCCATGGGACCACCTAGAGGCACGCCCATGGAACCAGTCAGCGTACCCTGTGCCCCAGGAACACCCGGTTCTTCGGTGTCCTCATCCACTGTGAATACGACGCTGTGTCCCGTATTGTTGAGGACACCGCTAACCTGTGGGGAAGGGAGGGAGAATGGTTAAAGAGGTGGAGGAAGAGAGAGAGAGATAGAATGGTTAAAGAGGTGGAGGAAGAGAGAGAGAGATAGAATGGTTAAAGAGGTGGAGGAAGAGAGAGAGAGATAGAATGGTTAAAGAGGTGGAGGATAGAGAGAGAGAGATAGAATGGTTAAAGAGGTGGAGGAAGAGAGAGAGAGATAGAATGGTTAAAGAGGTGGAGGAAGAGAGAGAGAGATAGAATGGTTAAAGAGGTGGAGGAAGAGAGAGAGAGATAGAATGGTTAAAGAGGTGGAGGATAGAGAGAGAGAGATAGAGTGGTTAAAAAGGTGGAGGAAAGGAGAGAAAAAGAGAGAGAGAGAGAGAGAGAGAGAGAGAGAGAGAGAGAGAGAGAGAGAGAGAGAGAGAGAGAGAGAGAGAGAGAGAGAGAGAGTAGAGAGAGAGATAGAATGGTTAAAAATTGGAGGATGAGAGAGATAGAATGGTTAAAGAGGTGGAGGATAGAGAGAGAGAGATAGAATGGTTAAAGAGGTGGAGGAAGAGAGAGAGAGATAGAATGGTTAAAGAGTTGGAGGAAGAATGGTTAAAGAGGTGGAGGAAGAGAGAGAGAGATAGAATGGTTAAAGAGGTGGAGGAAGAGAGAGAGAGATAGAATGGTTAAAGAGGTGGAGGATAGAGAGAGAGAGATAGAATGGTTAAAGAGGTGGAGGATAGAGAGAGAGAGATAGAATGGTTAAAGAGGTGGAGGATAGAGAGAGAGAGATAGAATGGTTAAAGAGGTGGAGGAAGAGAGAGAGAGATGGGAATGGTTCAAGAGTTGGAGAGGAAGAGATAGAATGGTTAAAGGGGTGGAGGAAGAGAGAGAGATACAGAATGGTTAAAGAGGTGAGAAAGAGAGAGAGAGAGAGAGAGAGAGAAAGAGAGAGAAAGAGGGAGAGAGAGAGTGTGAGAATTATATATTATGTTTATATATGATATCAAATACATCAATAATCAGAGAGAGAGAGAGAGAGAGAGAGAGAGAGAGAGAGAGAGAGAGAGAGAGAGAGGAAAAGAGAAGAGAAGAGAAGAGAAAGGAAGAGGAGAGAAGAGAAGAGAAAAGAAAATAGACAGAAAGACAGTGGGAAAGAGAGAAAAGAAAAACGAAGATACACAGTGGGAGAGAGAAGAGAAGATACACAGAGAAACAGTTAGAAAGAGACACAAAGAAGTAGTGGAACAGATAAAAAAAAGAGAAAAGGAGAAAAGAAAAGAGAAGAGAAGACAGAAAGAAAGAGAACAATACTGAGAGTCAGATTGAGAGACTGAGAGACATATATAGAGATAAAGGGAGAGAGGGAGAGATAGATAGATAGATAGATAGAGAGAGAGAGAGAGAGAGAGAGGGAGAGAGACAGAGAGAGAGAGAGAGAGACATAGAGAGAGAAAGAGAGAGAGAGAGAGAGATTAATATAAACACTCACACAATAAACATTCTGTAAATCTAAGCACATTAAAACATTGATAATCAACGTATTCCACCTTATGATAACAAGATATCATATTCCAATTCCTTGGTTGACTTGGTTATAAAAATGAACGTTTCATTTTATGCATTATTTTGGTTCATCTTTAATATTGATTTTTTTATGTAAAATATGTAAAAAAATGAATAAAGTGAAAGATGAATGAGAACGCAGATAGATAATGATTATGCAAGGAATAAAGAAATTCATAAGTACGTAAGTAAAGAATTTATAAATGAATAAAGATACATCGCAAATGAATGAATAAAGATATTAAACAAACACTACATGGTGTTTTAATAAAATATAAAAAATAAGAGAAAAGTACGACAAACATGAGCTTGCTGATTTCTAATATAAAATTCTTTAAAAGTATTACGAGATTGATCATTAATTTAATTGCCAGTTTCATGTGTACATAGACTTCTTTTTTTCAATTTTTTCGTTCATTCTTCTTCGAATTAGTATTTTTTTCATCCTTCCTTTTTTATATAATTCCTTTTCTTCCTTACTATCTTTCTTTTTACTACACTTCCTGTTCTCTTTTCTTTTCTTCCTTTCTTTCTCCCTCCCTCTCTCTCTCTTCCTCCCTCTCCCTTCTCTCTCTCTCCTCCTCCCTCTTTCTCTCTCTTTCTCCATGTCTCCCTTCCTTCCTCTCCCTCTTCCTCCCTCCCTCTCTCTCTTTCTCCCTGTCTCCCTTCCTTCCTCACTCCCTCTCTTCCTCCCTGTATCCCTCCCTCCCTTCTCCCCTCTCTTCTCTTCTCTTCCCTCCCTCCCTTTCTTCCTCTCTGTATCTCTTCCTCTCTCTCTTCCTACCTCCCCCCCTCTCTTCCTTCCCTCACTCTGTTCCTCTTCATTCATTGATTCTTCCTTATCTCCCTCTGTTTCTTCGTCCGTCTCTACCTTCCTCTCTCCCTCTCTTCCCCCTATATCCCTTCCTCCCTCCTTATCTTTCTTCCTCCTTCCTTCCCTCTCTTCTTCTCCTTCCCTCCCTCTCTTCTTCTCCTTCCTTCCTTCCTTTCTCCGTCCCTCTTTTCCTTCCTCCCTTCCTCCTTCTCTTCCTCCCTCCCTCCCTCTCTTCCTTCCTTCCTCCCTCCCTCTCTTCCCTCTTTCCTTCCTTCCTTCCTCCATCCCTCTCTTCCTCCCTCCCTCTCTTCCCTCTTTCCTCCCTCCCTCCCTCTCTTCCTTCCTTCCTTCTTAACCTCCTACCTTTCCTAGAAAACTTCCTAATTGCTCGCGTTGCTGTATAACTAAAGATCTGCTTCACTTCCCGAGTAATTGCTAGCCTTATTGTCTTTAAAATGAGCTACTCCTTGTGTTAATTATTTGCTCCATTGCCTGTCTTGATAGTTGCACCTTCTTGCAAAATTGCATAATTGTCACTCGGCTTCTCTCTCTCTCTCTCTCTCTCTCTCTCTTTCTTTTTATCTCACTCTCTCTTTCTCTTTATCTCACTCTCTCTCTTTTTTCTCTTTATCTCACTCTCTCTTTCTCTCTTTCTATCTCACTCCCCTCTCGCCCTCTTCTTCTCCAACCCTCTTCCTCTCCTTCTATTTTCTCTCCCTCCCTCCCTTCCTACCCCTCTCCATCTCCAACCCTCTCCATACCTTTCTCCCATCCTCTCCCTGCCCTTCTCCTACCTTCCCTCCATTCTTCTCTCTCCCCTCTCCCATCCTCTCCCTGCCTTTCTCCTACCTTCCCTCCATCCTTCTCTCTCCCCTCTCCCATCCTCTCCCTGCCTTTCTCCTACCTTCCCTCCATCCTTCTCTCTCCCCTCTCCCATCCTCTCCCTGCCTTTCTCCTACCTTCCCTCCATCCTTCTCTCTCCCCTCTCCCATCCTATCCCTGCCCTTCTCCTACCTTCCTTCCATTCATCTCCCTCTCCCTCTCCCATCCTCTCCCTGCCTGTCTCCCATCTTTCCTCCATCCTTCACCCTTTCCCATCCTATCCCTGCCTGTCTCCCATCTTTCCTCCATCCTTCACCCTCTCCCTCTCCCTCTCCCTCTCCCTCTCCTTCTCCCATCTCCCATCTTTCCCCCACACTTCTCCCTCTCCCTTCTCCTCTTCCTCCTCTTTCTCACACCTCCCTTTGTCGATACAGTCTCGGCGAATCTCACTTTCTGGAGCGAATTTTCAGAGACGAGAGAAAAATAAATCAACTTCTTGATCAATCGCGGGGAGTTTGTGTGTTTAGTGAGAAGAGGAAAGAAAGAGAGAAATAGGAAGAAATGACAAAGAGAAAGACAGAAAGAGAGATGAAAATGGAAATTGAGAAAGAGAAAGACAGAAAATAAGTAAGATGAATATATATAGGAGAATAATCAGATTTCTTAATCCATGGCGAGCTTGTGTGTTTAGTGAGAAGAGGAAAGAAAGAGAGAAATAGGAAGAAATGACAAAGAGAAAGACAGAAAGAGAGATGAAAATGGAAATTGAGAAAGAGAAAGACAGAAAATAAGTAAAATGAATATATATAAGAAAATAATCAAATTTCTTAATCCATGGCGAGCTTGTGTGTTTAGTGAGAAGAGGAAAGAAAGAGAGAAATAGGAAGAAATGACAAAGAGAAAGACAGAAAGAGAGATGAAAATGGAAATTGAGAAAGAGAAAGACAGAAAATAAGTAAGATAAATGTATATAAGAGAATAATCAGATTTCTTAATCCATGGCGAGCTTGTGTGTTTAGTAAGAGGAGAGAAAGAGAGAAATAGGAAGAAATGACTAAGAGAAAGACAGAAAGAGATAATGAAAGAGGAAATTGAGAAAGAGAAATACAGAAAAAAGAGTAAAATAAATATATATAAGAGAATAATCAAATTTCTTAATCCATGGCGAAAAGATCTCTGTGTGAAGAAGAAAAGAGAAAAGATAAAGAAAGAAAGAAAACAAAAAAAAAAAACAAAAAAAATCACGAAGACTTCTCCTAATGGAACACTTCAGCGTCTAAATCGCTGATTTACAGAAAATACTTTAGAAGAAAAATACCACTTATGTAATCTTATGTTACAGGAAAATAAGTTAACCTTTTCCTCTATCGAAAGAA
>BOPN01004893.1:25000-32500 GCA_017312705.2 Penaeus japonicus | reverse complement strand
AAGAACTTGATGCACTGCTTTAGGATAATGAAATAATAGTTGTGTGTGTTTGTCTGTAAGTGTGTAAGTGTGCATATGTACATATATATATATATATATATATATATATATATATATATATATATATATATATATATATTTATATATATATATACATATATATATATATACATATATATATATATATATATATATATATATATATATATATATATATATATATATATATGTATGTATGTATGTATATGTGTATATATAGATATAGATAGATAGATAGATAGATAGATAAATATATACATATATACATATATATATATATATATATATATATATATATATATATATATATATATATATATATATATATATATATATATATATATATATATATATATATATATATATATATATATATATAAACATGTGTGTATGATCCAACGTGCACTTTCTTCCGCAGGTGTCAGAGATTTATGTTTTCTTTATTTTAAAACTTGGGATTGTTGCGTGCAAGGTGTTTTAATTACTGCGTAATACCTTCAAAATGAACGAGTGTGCATAAAGAGGTGTAAATGGCCACTAAAACTAAATTCACGACCCAAACTAGTAGTATATGACGAGCCATGCATATTCGCCAGGCTCGCCCTTTCCAAACCTTTAATAATTTCCAAAATGCTTTCAGTTGCGAATACATTTCATCCAATATAACAAGCAAATGAATTAATACTTTTACTGCTGGCAATTAGCCATCAAATTATTCAAATGGCCATGATTGTTGTTTCTGTTTTGCTTTTGTGTGTGTGTGTGTTTTTCGATTGCAAATATTTTTCCTCGGACCCATTCTTCCTAAATATTCCTTCATACAATATTTACACCAACTTGAATCTCCTATCGACCAAATCTTTCCACAACACGAAGGTTCCACGTAAATTCTACATATCTCTTTGAATCCAGTCACACAGCGCCCCGGCAAAACAATTTAAAACATTTTGTTGTAGCAAACTTTCAGGACTTCATTATCTCGCGTGCGTAGAGAGGAGGACACGCTGTCCCCCCCCCACCCCCTACCTCCCCCTTTTTTTTATTTTTTTGGAAAGAAGGAAAAGTTTCCTCCAAAACAAGGTGTCCCAACATATTCTAACGAGGGCCTTCTAGTCTAAGTGAGTCTACTTGTGAGTAGCCCTTTCCTTCCCAAACCGTATCTACCGTCGGCCAGCGAAACTTGCTGGAGCCTACGATAACTTTTGGATAATCTACCTTAACCTGCTGTAACTTGAGTCGCCCCTTCCTGCAGGAGCAACAGCAGCCCTTAAAGAGGATGTTGGGGCAGGGATTCTCTCTCTCTCTCTCTCTCTCACACACACACACATATATATGTTTGTGTGTGTGTGTGTCTGTTTATATATATATATATATATATATATATATATATATATATATATATATATATATATATATATATATATATATATATATACATATGTCATTATCTATGCGTAAGTGTTGTTGATTGATTCTGGTGGTCTTGACTGCATGCAATTATTTCAGAGTTACATACCAGTATCAGCTCTTTTGATTTAGGTATATATCTATATCAGGAAATACATATACAAAAACAAGCAATCACGAGTAACTCCTACAATAAAAAAAATAACTATCATTAATCATGAAGCATATTTCAACAAATCACATATATGAAAAAAATATACATAATAATTCACAATACCAGTAAATTATGTCTAATAATTATCTAGAATAATCATTCACAATAGTAAACAGTCGTGATTAAAATCCCTCTTGGCGGTTATGTGAGTGAACAGCCTTATAGGATATCAGACTTCCCGATTCATTGATTCCAGTTCGAAGCAGTTTCGACCAAAAGAACCAAACACACATCTCCGAAGCCTAACAAAGCTTATTACTTGCAATGGATTATCTTTATCTATGTTGTTACCGGAAGTTTTCGAATTATAATGTCTGTTTACGGTGAGTCTTTATTTTCAGAAGGTTTGATATGCCGATTACCATACACAAATGAAGGCAATTATATACATATATATGCAAGATAATGGGGACTGTCGTATCGTATCTCTGATTGCACCGCCTTTGATATGATGATGAAGTGAATCTCTTTTCTCGAGCAATAACTCCACTGTGCTAGGGTTTAATTATCGAAGCAATAATCCACTTAAAACAGTTATTAAACAG
The DNA here is from genome assembly GCA_017312705.2 of Penaeus japonicus. NCBI lineage: Eukaryota > Metazoa > Arthropoda > Malacostraca > Decapoda > Penaeidae > Penaeus > Penaeus japonicus. The sequence goes on along the minus strand of BOPN01004893.1, from coordinate 30,295 downwards.
GATATTAATCACTACATAATAAAATGAAAGACGATCTAATGCCTAAGTATAAGTTGTAGACATGTTATAAAATCGTTTGCTATGATGGGGACATGACTTCACTTCACTTTACTTTGGACAAAACACTTTTTTTTTTACATGAAGTATCCCAAACTTTGTCTCTAATTATAAGCGTGAGTTGATTTTTTTTACTCTTCTTTTTAGACGCCTGTGCTCAGGTGGTGTATAATGCTGTTATAAGAACTTGTTCTCTTATAGAGCGCTCTCTCTCTAGTCTCTCTCTCTCTCTCTCTCTCTCTCTCTCTCTCTCTCTCTCTCTCTCTCTCTCTCTCTCTCTCTCTCTCTCTCTCTCTCTCTCTCTCTCTCTCTCTCTCTCTCTCTCTCTCTCTCTCTCTCTCTCTCTCTCTCTCTCTCTCTCTCTCTCTCTCTCTCTCTCTCTTTTTCTTTCTTTCTTTTTCATAATCTCTCCCCCCGCTCCCTCTTTCTCTCACCCCTCTTTCTCTCTCTCTTTATTTTTCTCGGTTTCTTTCTGTTTATTTCTGTCTTTATTTCCCTTCAGTCGCTCTCTCTCCGAAAAGGATAATGATAAAAATTACAAAGATAATGATGATGATAATGGCAATAATGACAAAAAAGGAAGAATAAGGATATCAAATACAGCAATAAAAAGAACCGGTCATTATCAAGTAATTAAAGGAATATCAAATGCATCTTTGAACACCACTTTGTATCCTGTATCCATGCATAAAGCGCATTAATATTTTATGTTTTCTTTAAAGGCAAGATATATCAAAGTTTCTTTAAAGAAGCTCTCCTCTATAAGATGTGGGATACTTTTCTATTTCAAAAATGCAGGTATGATATATTGCTTCAATCGTTATTTTTTCTCTCTCTATCTATCTATCTTATCTTTCTATCTATCTATCTCGCGCTCCCTCTTACTCTTTGTCTGTTTGTCTGTCTCTCTTTATCTATCTATCTATCTCTGTCTTTTTCTCTCTAGCTTTGTCTCTTTCGCTCTCTTTCTCTCTCTCTGTCTCTCTCTCTCTCTCTCTCTCTCTCTCTCTCTCTCTCTCTCTCATTCTCTCTCTCTCTCTCTCGTTCTCTCTCTCTCTCGCTCTCTCTGTATGTGTGCCCTGTTATGTAAAAATGGCTAAAGGGCTTTTTCTCGATTTGGAAGAGAAATCGTTAATTACGACTTTGTTTTGAAGAAAGAATTGCGTGAAATTAGAAATAAAGAAAGAGAGAGAAAAAAAAGATGTAGAAAAAGAGAAATAGGTCTGATAGTAACTGAAAAAATAAATAAAAAAGAGATAACATAGATAGATCAATGAATAACAAGGGAAATAAAAGAAAGAGTACAAGAACGAGAGACAAAAGAAGAAAAAAAAAAAGAAGAAGAAGAAGAAGAAAAAGATAGCGAAAGAGAGAGAAGAGAAATTGCGTAACGTCTCGAGAGGAAGTATATTAGGCAGCCTCCAGCCCTTGGTTCGTCCAACTTCAAACTCGATCTGTCAATAACCATCAGCATCTCTCTTCTGGCTTTAAGTTTTCGTCTATGAATAATCCTTTTCCGTGACTGACAGAATTGACCTTACTGGCACTTCACTCTTGGATCTCTCTAGCTCTCTCTTCTCTCTCTCTCTCTCCCTCTCTCTCTCTCTCTCTCTCTATCTATCTATCTATCTCTTTCTCTCTTTCGCTTTCTCTATCACTAAATCTCTCTCGCGTTTTTTTCTTTTTCTCTCGCTTTCTCTATCACTAATTCTCTCTCTCTCTCTCTCTCTCTCTCTCTCTCTCTCTCTCTCTCTCTCTCCTCTCTCTCTCTCTCTCTCTCTCTCTCTCTCTCTCTCTCCCTCCCTCCCTCTCTCTCTCTCTCTCTCTCTCTCTCTCTCTCTCTCTCTCTCTCTCCCTCTCTCTCTCTCTCTCTCTCTCTCTCTCTCTCTCTCTCTCTCTCTCTCTCTCTCTCTCTCTCTCTCTCTCTCTCTCTCTCTCTCTCTCTCTCTCTCTCTCTCTCTCTCTGTTTTTAGACTTTATTTTTCTTAATCCATGAGACCCTAAAGCCTCGCTCTATTCCCTCCTGTGCCATTCCCCCTCCCGCATCACCTCTCTCCCCTCATTCTTTCCCCTTTTAATCGACACCAGCATCCTTCATACTTCCCCACCTACCCACCCACCCACCCACCTCCGTCCCCCACCTATTTTCCTCGTCCTACTCCTACTTATTTTCTTAATATCCTCTAAGTTTTTTTCTTCTTCTTCTTCTTCTTCTTCTTCTTCTTTTGCTATTCTTGCTACTCCTTTTCCTCATTGTTATCCCTATCTCTTCCTCCACTTTCTCTTTTTTTTTCTTCTTCTTCTTCCCCCTCCTCCCCCTCCTCCCCCCCTCCTCCCCTCCTCCTCCTCCTCTTGTTCTTCCTCTTCCTCTTCTTCCTCTCCCTCTTCTTCCTCTTCCTCCTCCTACTGTACCCAATCCTCGTCTTTCTCATTATCCTCCTCCTCCTCCTCCCCATATCATCCCCATCCTCCTCTTCCTTCTCCTCCTGCTCCTCCTTCTCTTCCTCTTCCTCCCATCCTCTCCTCCTACTGCTCCTCTTCTCTTCATCCTCGCCCCCCTTACGCCCACAACCCACATCTTTCTTCCTATTACCACCACATAACTCGACCTGTAACCCCGTCTCGACCTCCTCCCTCCCCCCACTCCCCATCCCCCCATCCCCACCACTCCTACTTTCTTGATCGCTTCTTTCGCAACCCCTTCTCTAGTCTTCTCCCCTCTCTCCTTCCCCTCCCCCCACCTGATCTCCAGCTCCCCTCCCCCTCTCCCACTATCTGATCTCAAAGATTCCCCTCCCCCTCTCCCCCTACCTGATCTCCAGCTCCCCCTCCCCCTCTCCCCCTACCTGATCTCCTCTCCCTCTCCCCCTACCTGATCTCCAGTTCCCCTCCCCCTCCCCCTACCTGACTTCCAGCTCCCCCTTCCCCTCCCCTCTCCCTACCTGATCTCCAGCTCCCTTCCCCTCCCTCTCCCTACCTGATCTCCAGCTCCCCCTTCCCCTCCCCCTCTCCCCCTACCTGATCTCCAGCTCCCCCTCCCCCTCTCCCCCTACCTGATCTCCAGCTCCCCTCCCCCTCTCCCCCTACCTGATCTCCAGCTCCCCTCCCCCTCTCCCCCTACCTGATCTCCAGCTCCCCCTCCCCCCTCCCTACCTGATCTCCAGTTCCCCTCCTCCCCCCCCTCCCCCTACCTGATCTCCCAGCTCCTCCCCCTCTCCCCCTACCTGATCTCCAGCTCCCCTCCCCCTCTCCCCCTACCTGATCTCCAGCTCCCCTCCCCTCTCCCCTACCTGATTCCATCTCCCCTCCCCCTCTCCCCCTACCTGATCTCCAGCTCCCTCCTCTCCCCCTACCTGATCTCCCTCCCCCCCCCCCTCTCCCCCTACCTGATCTCCAGTTCCCCTCCCCCCCTCCCCCTACCTGATCTCCAGCTCCCCCTTCCCCTCCCCCTCTCCCCCTACCTGATCTCCAGCTCCCCCTTCCCCTCCCCCTCTCCCCCTACCTGATCTCCAGCTCCCCCTTCCCCTCCCCCTCTCCCCCTACCTGATCTCCAGCTCCCCCTTCCCCTCCCCTCTCCCCTACCTGATCTCCAGCTCCCCCTTCCCCCCTCTCCCCTACCTGATCTCCAGCTCCCTCCTCCCGGCCTGATTTCCCACTCTCCTCCTCCTTCCTCCCACTGATCTGAAGTCTCCTCCCTCCACCCGACCTCCAGCTCTCCCCTCCCCCAACCTGATCTCCACTTCCCCTCCCCCTCTCCACCTTACCTGATCTCCAGCTCCCCCTCCCCCTCTCCCCCTACCTGATCCATCTCCTTCTCCCCCACCTGACTGCCCTCTCCTCCCACCTGATCTCCAGTCCCTCCCTCCCCTCACCCATCCATCTCCTCCTCCTCCCTGTCCCCAGATCCCCCATCTCTCCCCCCCCGCCTGACCCACTTCCCTCCCCCTCCCTACCTGATCTCCATCTCCCCCTCCTCCCCCAACCTGATCTCCACTTTCCCTCCTCCCTCTCCACCTACCTGGATCTCCAGCTCCCCTCCTCTCCCCTACCTGATCTCCACTTCCCCTCCCCCTCTCCCCCTACCTGATCTCCAGCTCCCCCTTCCCCTCCTCCCCTCTCCCCTACCTGATCTCCAGCTCCCCTTCCCCTCCCCTTCTCCCTACCTGATCTCCAGCTCCCCCTTCCCCTCCCCCTCTCCCCCTACCTGATCTCCAGCTCCCCTCCCCCTCTCCCCCTACCTGATCTCCAGCTCCCCTCCCTCTCCCCATACCTGATCTCCAGCTCCCCTCCCCCCTCCTCCCCCCCTACCTGATCTCCATCTCCCCCCTCCCCTCCCCCAACCTGATCTCCAGCTCCCCTCCCCCTCCCCTACTTGACTTCCAGCTCCCTCTCCCCCTCCCCCTACCTGATCTCCAGCTCCCCTCCCCCCTCTCCCTACCTGATCTCCAGCTCCTCCTCCCCCTCCCCCTCTCCCCACTACCTGATCTCTAGGTCCCCCTCCCCCTCTCCCCCTACCTGATCTCCCCTCTCTCCCTCCCCTCCCCTTACCTGATCTCCAGCTCCCCCTTCCCCTCCTCCCATTGGCCGACTTCTAGCGTCCATCCCCTTTCTTCCCAGAAAACTCCAACTCCCTCCCTCCCCACTCTCGTTCTCGCCTCAGCTTCACTCTTCCTCCCTTCTTTTTCCCTCAAAGACCTCCTTCCTCCTTCGTCCCCCCCCTCTTTTCTCTCCGCCCCTTCCCTCCCTCACCCCTCTTTCCGCTTCAACTTCTTCCCCTTTCCCTCCATCAGCCTCCTTCCCCTTCTCCCCTCCTCACCCCTCAGTCTCCATCCCCCTCCCTCCGTCCCCCTCTCTTTCCCCCCTCAGCCTCCATCCCCCTCCCTCCGTCCCCCTCTCTTTCCCCCCTCAGCCTCCATCCCCCTCCCTCCCCCCTCTCTTTCCCCCCTCAGCCTCCATCCCCCTCCATCACTCTTCCTTCCCCTTCTTTCCCCCCTCAGCCGACCCTCCACTTCCTCCCCTCAGCCACCCCCCTCCCCTCTCACAACCTCCCTCTTCCCCTCCCCCTCCCCAGCCAGCCTCCATCCCCCCCGGGATAGCCGCGGGATATCATTCTCAAGTCGAGCCATAAACCTCATCGATATTGGCACCGTAATATATCCACTGCCCTTTGCTATCAGTCTTTATCTCGGGAACCCTTGCTGGGACGTGAGACTGAAGGAGGTGGGAGGGGGGAGAGGG
>BOPN01004893.1:7500-12500 GCA_017312705.2 Penaeus japonicus | reverse complement strand
TTATTATCATTACTAATTTTACTAGTATAACTACCATTATCATTACTCATATCATAATTATGATTATCATCATCCTCATGATTATTACTATCACTACAGCAATAACAACCTATATTCCTCATTCACCTGGAAACGGATTTTCCTTCTCGTTTCTTTACCTCTGCTCCCTCTTTATCATACCAACACTCCTATTTTATTTTAAAACATTATATACAGCTCTGTCTTTCCCACAATGCTAAGAGGAAACCCCCACACCCTTTCATCATTTCCTACCTATGTCTATCAATATCTATCTTTGTCTTCTATCCTGTAAATGGTCAACGACCCGGACAGAACTTACATAGCTATTTTTTTTTCCCTACTTTCTCCTGTTCTTTGCTTCTTTAATCTTAAAGTGTGTGATACTTATTATATATTTCCCACAGTTTTGCAGTCTTACAATCTTTCCCACATTTCTCAAGGTCTTTACACTTTTTAGATGAGCCTCGAACTAGTCCACACACTTAGAAGATTTCCCTAAATCTTCCACCTTTTTACGGAATGATTCGGACAGACCTATTCTCCATCCATACTCCCTACAATTCTACTAATCTTTCCTCTTGCCCGTCTCACATAGGGCAAACCTGCACGCCTTCAATATTTCCCACAATTTTCCTGAGAGTGATTCACAAATACTAGATATTTCCCACAATTCATGAGCTCTTTCCTCTATCCCATAAAAGGTCCAGAAAATCCTCCTCGCCTTCAATACTTCCTTCAAAATTTCAAGCCCTGCCACATTTCCTATAAAGCCTCTAACAAACAATCTCTCAAAATTCTCAATTTTTTCCCCACATTTAACACCAAAACTTCACCCGTTTTTTCACAATTTCTTCCAATTCGTACTTCTTCCCCCAAACCTCCCAGCCAAACCGAAATATCTTCAATACTACCCACTTTTCTTAATTTCTCAGCTCCTTCCGAATTAACCCAGAATCCTGCAATATTTCTCACACTTCTCTAACTCAATCTTCTTACTTACAAAGCTTCTAACACATCTACAAACCATCTACAAACCACTAACCACAATTCTCCTAGCTCTTCCCTTGTCCCCACGAAACCACGAACAGTCACACACTCCCTCAACATTCCTACAAAGCTCAAGTTTGTATTCTTACTTTACTCTTTTCCCCCATAAAGCTCCAAGCAAACCCACAAACTCCTACTACTATGCACAATCCTTCCCAAGCAAGTGCGGATAAACCTTCCCACTTTTTTTTTCTTTTTTTTTGTCTTCCTTTACTCCTACTAACAGTTTGCTCCTTCCCACATACACCTGCACTCTTTCTCACAATATTCCTCCATCCACACAAAACCCCGGACAAAATACCTTCACAACATTTCCCACTGTTCATCTTACCCTCTTACCCGCGCCTCTTTCCCACAGTCTCGAACAGACACACACACACACACTCCCTCAGTAATTCTCCCACACATTTCTCCGCGTTTCCATCTGACAATGCAAATAACCTGGCTTCTATCCCCCGCTCTACCTTTCCAGATACTGTAGACGAGGTCTGGTCAGACACATGGCCCCCGGAGGCTAACATTTGATTGGCATTCAAATTAATTAGTTGATCAAACAATTATCCATAGAGATATGTTTGTCAATATACCGATATGCATTTAATTTCTCTCAGGCTTTAATTTCCAGTGTTTCAGTGCATAGCTGTTTGTTTTGTTTGTGTGTGTGTGTGTGTGTGTATTATATGTGTGCGTGTGTGTGTGTGTTTATGTGTTCTGAGGAGTGGGTCTTTTAGTGTGGATATGTGTTTGTGTGGATGTGGTGAGGCGATTCATGTATGTGGGTTTAGGTATGGGTGTGATGTGTGTGTGGGTAGGTGTGTTAGTATGTGTATATCCATACGTATATGCACGGATTATCTGCGCGTAAATGTGTGAACATGAGTATATCTGTGCGTGGATAGACGTCTGTGCGTGTACGTACATGAGTGTGTATGTGTGTGTGCCTGTATGTTTATATATACAGTACACAAAGGATTCATGTATTAATAGACACGGAATATATTCATACATATATGCATTGTGTGAAATTGCTGTTGTGAGCATTTGTTAAAGTTACATTAGCTCTATCCTATGAAAACAAATGCATTTGTAATAATACACTTTGTAGATTATCTAAAAGGCTTATGTTTTATGTAAGCCAAAAAATAGATAAATTACTAATGGGCCAGCATTTGCATCTGAATTGATATGCTTTATATGCAAGGCTATTTGCTCTCCCAAAACAATGATTCTGAATTTGTATGGTTTGTGAGCACAAAAATATTAACAACACATAGGATCTGTTTCTGAAGTTAATCAAAACTTACATAATGTATACCCGGTATAAAAGATAAATCATCAGAAATCTAAAGATGTTTGTATAGATAAGATATTGAAATACTAAACATACCATGATGGTGATTATTTCAAATCGGTGAATAATGAACATGATAAACTATGCGATAATATATCTTGGATTTGCCTGTTATGAGCATCATTCTAATGTATAATGCATCAGATATGTTAAAAGCAAAATAATAAAAATGTGTGTATATAAGAATATCTATGTCTCTATCTATTGTGCATCCATCTATTAATTTTCCTCCATGTACATCTTACTATCTATCCGTCTGTCCGTGTTTCTGTCTTTTGTTCATGTATTTATCCATATATCTATCTATCTATCTACCTATCTATCTGTTTATCTCTCTCTCTCTCTCTCTCTTTCTCTCTCTCTCTCTCTCTCTCTCTCTCTCTCTCTCTCTCTATATATATATATATATATATATATATATATATATATATATATATATATATATATATATATATATATATATATATATATATATATATATATACATATATACATATACGTATATATATATATATATATATATATATATATATATATATATATATATATATATATATATGTATATATATATGTATATATATATATATATATATATATATATATATATATATATATATATATATATATATACATGTACATATATATATATATATACATATATATATATATATATATATATATATATATATATATATATATATATATATATATATATATATATATATATATCATATTATATATATATATATATATATATATATATATATATATATATATATATACATACATATATATATATATATATATATATATATATATATATATATATATATATATATATATATATATATACATGTACATATATACATATATATATATATATATATATATATATATATATATATATATATATATATATATATATATATATATATATATATATCATCCATCTGTCTTTACCTATCCATATATATCTAGATCAACCAATCAATTTGTCTATCTATTCCTCAATATCTATCTAAATCAAAAACTATGTATCAGTCTCTGAATCAAGTAACCACAACTGGATTTTTCTTTTTCACACACAAGAGAAAAGAGTAAACATGAAACAATAACATATGAAATCTCCCATTCATAATCTCCCTTCTTTCCTTCCTTCTCACCCATCTCCAGGTTCAGACGCATGAACCTCCTACCCCCCCCCTCCCTCCGCACTCTAAATCCCCCCCTCCCCTCTCTAAGCCCCCCTCTGTCCTCCCCCCTCTCCTCTCTAAACCCCCCCTCCGTCCTCTCCCCCCTCTTCTCTCTAAACCCCCCCTCTGTCCTCCCCCCGTCTCCTCTCTAAACCCCCCCCCCTCCGTCCTCTCTCCCCTCTCCTCTCTAAGCCCCCCTCTGTCCTCTCTCCCATCCCCTCTCTAACCCCCCCCCTCCCTCCTCTCCCCCTCCCTCCCCTCTCTAACCCGCCCCTCCCTTCTCTAATCCCCCCTTCCGTTATGACAAGTTTATGACTTATGAACCCCACTCCCTCCCTCCCATCCTCTCATCTCACCCCCCCCTCCCTCCCTCCCCTCCTCTCATCTCACCCCCCATCCCTCCCATCCCTCCCCTCCCTCCCCTCCCCTCACCACCCCTCCCCTCCTCCCCCCATCCCTCCCCCCCTCCGCTACGACGAACGCTTCCGTCCGAGATCCCAATAAAGAGGCCAGCACGAGAGAATACCTCACAACTCACAACTCACAACTGTCGACAATTCCCCCCCCCCCCCACTGCACAAACTCCCCCCTCCCCCTCCCCCCCTCCTTCAAGTTCGACGCTAATGGATTTCCCTCACATGAGACACGGTAATGAGGAGAGTCTGGGAGTTTGGGAAGACCTTGGACGAGAGGGGCGGTATAAGGGATGTGAATGGGAATGGGGGCGTGAGGGGCGGATGGAAATGGGGGTGTTAGGGACGGATGGGAATGGGGGCGTGAGGGATGGGAATGGGAAAGGGGGCGTGAGGGACTGATGGAAATGGGAATAGAGGTTTTAGGGACGGATGGGAATTGGGGTTTTAGGGATGGGAATGGGAACAAGGATGTGAGGGACGGATGGAATTGGGGTATGAGGGATGGGAATAGAGACAAGGATGTGAGAGGACGGATGGGATTGAGGGTATGAGGGATGGGATTGGGAACAAGGATGTGAGGGACGGATATGATTGGGGTATGAGGGATGGGATTGGGAACAAGGATGTGAGGGACGGATGGGAGTGGGGTATGAGGGATGGGATTGGGGGCTGGGATGTGACGGACGGATGGAATTGGGGTATGAGGGATGGGAATGGGAACAAGGATGTGAGGGACGGATGGAATTGAAGTATGAGGGATGGGATTGGGAACAAGGATGTGAGGGACGGATGGAATTGGGGTATGAGGGATGGGATTGGGAACAAGGATGTGAGGGACGGATGGAATTGGGGTATGAGGGATGGGATTGGGAACAAGGATGTGAGGGACGGATGGAATTGGGGTATGAGGGAATGGGAACAAGGATGTGAGGGACGGATGGAATTGGGGTATGAGGGATGGGATTGGGAACA
>BOPN01004892.1:109738-111658 GCA_017312705.2 Penaeus japonicus | reverse complement strand
CACATTCTCTCACGAGTCAGCACACGCTGGCACAGGCGGGCTCGCGTCACTGCATACAAGCCCGGCGTAGCATCTGCTCCGCAAATCTGGCTTATCCTTATCACCAACACCTCCTGCAGACAAACACGTGTGACCATCAACCAACAACACTCCAAAGCCAAAACAACAACAACAATGAAAAACAAACGAACATTCCAAACCGCCCAGAATCAAGAGGAAAAGCATCCAGCATTGAGAATAGAACTTAAGAGGAAATGAACCCACTTTGCAAGGCTATAAATTCTCGTGAAAAAGTCAGTAGAGCAGAATGTTGCTCGTTGTTTTAAAGCTGCATCGACGCTTGATTTTCGCTCCGTCTGTGTTAATGCATTTTTTTTTTTTTTTTTTTTTTTTTTAGCAATACCGATGATAATGATGATGTCTGTAGCGATAGTGGTAGTAACAATAATGATAGTATTAGTAACCATGATGATGATAATAATGATGATAACAATAGTAAAACATGATGATGATAACAATAGTCGTAATGATAATGATTATAATAATGTTAAGATTGATAAATAATATAATGAATATGATAATGATATAAAGAATTCTAAAATAAATTAATAATAGTGACATTAATTAATGTACATCTTTTATGATAATAAAAAAGATAGGGATGACAATGATAATGATGATATGAAATAAAGACAATCAGAATTCTAAAAAAAAAAAAAAAAATAAATAAAAAATATAGTAAATGAATAAATTCTATCTTAATTATCCTTCATCTGAAAAGGACTACTTTGAACTTCAAAACAATATGAAATATAATACATTCTTTTTATAATTTCCACATGAATGTTACATCAAACTTATTTTCATTTGCAAACCTGAATTGTGCTTGAAATACTAACAATTGTCTAACATCAAAACTGGTAATCTAGGTGTACTTGTTGGGGAATTTTACTTACTGATGTTATTTTTCCACATTTATTTTCACTTCCCAGAGATTTTATGGGATGGAAATATATTTTGTCTGATACAATGATTGTATATATATACATACACACACACACACATATATATGTACATGAATTTATGTATATGCATATCTATATATGCATATGTATATATATATATATATATATATATGTGTGTGTGTGTGTGTGTGTGTGTGTGTGTGTGTGTGTGTGTGTGTGTGTGTGTGTGTGTGTGTGTGTGTGTGTGTGTGTGTGTGTGTGTGTGTGTGTGTGTGTGTGTGTGTGTGTGTGTGTGTGTGTGTGTGTGTGTGTGTGTACACACACACACACACACACACACACACACACACATATATATATATATATATTCATTATATATGCATGTTTGCATATATATATATATATATATGTATATAGATAGACAGAAATACAGCTAACTAAATATACAGAAATGACAGATAGACAGATAGATAGATAGTTGCATCTACCAAAATACATCATCGATCAAACAAACAAACAAAACAAACTAAACAAAAACACACCCTTAGAACTAATCCCACATACGCACAATCATCTTCAACCATAATATAAAAACCTCCGGCTTATAAGAGCACCAGCCTAAGCACAGCCGAGGCAAACTCTCGTTACGGAACCCAGGCTTATAAAAAGGTAAAGCACCAGATGCTCTTAAGTGGCCGTCGGTCTCACGTCAAAAGGAGCGGGGATTTTCCCCCCTTCGCTCGCGACTATAACAACGGCGAGGGGGGGGGGGGGGAAGAGAAGATGGAAAGGGGAAGGGAAGATGGAGAGGGGAAGGGGAAGAGGGGAAGAGGGAAGGGGGAAAGAGAAGATTCAAGGGTCGAGGAAGAGTGGAAGGGAGGTAAGGGTGAAGGGGGAAGGGGGGAGGGAAGGGGAAAGAGAAGATGGAAAGGGGAAGGGAAGAGTGGAAGGGAGG
>BOPN01004892.1:69738-72238 GCA_017312705.2 Penaeus japonicus | reverse complement strand
AACATTAAAAAAAATGACAATAGCCAAGACCCAAAGACAATACACCTATCAAGCCATATCACGCGACATATACACTATATCACTGCACATACATCACACACACAATGACCTAAGTTATGTCTTTATTCTTCTTCCTTTTAATCTAAATCAATAAACATATCCATCTACATTGTACGATATATAGGCCTACTTGTAACTATTTCTACCTGTCCCTAACTTCACAGCAACAACATATACATATATATACACATCCTTAATACCGCATAGTAGTGTACACGACATATACATGCATGTGCACATTAACCATACCCATCGCTAATTTACGCACATACATACAAAACAAAATACATACCAGTGTACACGACACACACACACACACACACATATGAATGCACATACAACAGACACATACACACAACAAACAAGTACACGTACAACACACAACACACATACACAAACACACACATACAACACACACACACACAACACACACACACACATACAACACACACACGTACAACACAAACACACACACACACACACACAAACAAACACACACACACAACCTAACACGTTCCCCCCTCCCTCCCTCCCTCCCTCCCATCTCCTACCTCTTAGCGTGCGCGTGTTAGCTAGAATGTCCTGCATATAATTAAAAATATCCCCAGAGACGAGGGACGCAAATTGCCAATAAGACGGGGATGTGTTTATCCTTCTGCCTTCGTGTCCTAAGTGAAGTTCCTCTCTCCTTCAACGGCTACGTAAGCTGCCGGCCGGGTCTTGGTAGGATTAATGAACTGACTCGCTGGTTTTTGGCGGCGTTTTGGATTTTTTTTGGTGTTGTTGTTGTTGTTGTCTTTTTTTGTGTTTGTTTTGGTGTTGTTGTTGTTGTTGTTGTCTTTTTTTGTGTTTGTTTTGGTGTTGTTGTTGTTGTTTTTTTGTATGTTTAGTTCGGTTTGATTTGTTGTTGGTGTTGGCCATGGTTTGTTTATTTATTCTTTATTTTTTTATTTTTTTTTATTATTATTTTTTTTTTTACATTTATTTTATTCTACTTGATAAAAGTGAAAATAATAGGTTTCGTCTGTTTTTTATTCTCTCTCTCTCTCTTTCTCTCTCTCTCTCTCTTCCGATTCGTCTCTCTCTTTCTCCATCTCTCTCTCTCTCTCTCTCTCTCTCTCTCTCTCTCTCTCTCTCTCTCTCTCTCTCTCTCTCTCTCTCTCTCCCTCCCTCCCCCTCTCTCTCCACGCTTAATGCAATGTCTCTTCTCATTTTCAATCAATCCTTTTTATCACTTTGTATTCCTCTCCTCGCCATATACCATTTTTAAAGTATTTTTTGAAGAACGATATCACTTAAAAATGCAAGCATGAATTTGTATAAAACTTGCATTGTTATCAAATTACTGTATTATTGATACTTAATATCTATTATCATCCTAATTTTGTTGTTATTATGTTCGTTATGATGGTGATCATTGTCATAAAGGTTATTTTTATTAAGAATATCATTATCAATATTATTATCATTATTACTATTATCCTTATCATCATTATCATTACTATTACTATCACCATCATCAATGCTATTGTTTTCTTGTCATTTGATAACACCGAACTAGCAAGTAAAAAAAAAAAAAAAAAAAAAAAAAAAAAAAAAAAAAAAAAAAAAAAAAAAAAAAAAAAAAAAAAAAAAAAAAAAGAGTTTAAGAGATTGGAAACGAAAAAAGAAAGAGAAAGGGAAAGAGAAAAAAGAGAAAGGGAAAGGGAAGAAAGAGAAAGGGAAAGGAAAGCGAGATATTTTCGAAGGGGGAATAATGTGAGAATTGATAATAGGAGTGTGAGTTCTATCGACTTGGTTGTAATAAAAAAAAAAAAAAAAAAAAAAAAAAAAAAAAAAAAAAAAAAAAATTTGTTACGTAAACTATTATTGTTTACCATCAAAATATCACAAGGATGTTTACAAGGTATGACCGCTGGCGTATTAACGTCACGGAAGATAAATGTTACCTCACGCTGTCCGATATAATCTGCATTTTATCAGCATTTTCAGTAAAGGCAATTTGGGTGTTTCGAAAGTTTTTTAGACCTATAAGCTCTTTGTGATATGTAGGCCTATCTCTTTTCTCCTAAAGATATTCTAACTTGAGGAAACTTTGAATGATGTTATTAATAAACCTTATAATGAATCTACATATTCTGGACCTCTTTAGATGGACTAGGTACTATAATGAAACAGCTGTGACCATTAAGTATAATGTTCCTTGCCGTACATCACCTCTTAATATACAATAAAGTCATTCTTTCTAAAGGGAAGTTTGCGATATGACTCCATCTGTCTTTAGATATTCTCCATAAGTCTATATGAGTTTGGTAGGCCTAAAAGGCTTATAAACCATTAACACAGGAGAGGGACAGATGGAGTTTGAGAGAATGGAAACGAAAAAGGAAGAAGAAGAAAGGGAAAGGGGAGGGAGGTATTTTGGAAGGGGGAATAACGA
>BOPN01004892.1:17500-20000 GCA_017312705.2 Penaeus japonicus | reverse complement strand
TGTATATATGTTTTTTTGTTTTTTTTTTTAAGTGGTTTTGATACCTTATGTAATTCTCTTTATTACTTAACTTAATGGTTTTGCCTTTTAGTAAGATAAGTTGCTATTTGCTGAAAATGCTTCGCGTAAAGAGATTTCTAGGAACATGAGACTTAATACTGAAATGATAGGTGCGTTTGAACTGTTTCCGGCATTTGACACTGAGGCAGCAGTGAGTTAATGCAAGGATTCTCTCTCTCTCTATCTATCTTTTTCTTTTTTTAATTCTATCTCCTTCTCTCTCTCTCTCTTTTTTTTTTTTTTTCCATCTCCTTCTCTCTCTCTCTCTCTCTCTCTATCTATCTTTTATTTTTTTAAATTCCATCTCCTTGTCTCTCTCTCTTTTTTTTTTTTTTTAATTCCATCTCCTTCTCTCTTTCTCTCTCTCTATCTCTCTCTCTATCTATCTATCTTTCTCTCTCTCTTTCTCCCCAACCCCCTATCTCTCTTTATTTATTTATTTCCATCTCTTTCTCTTTCTTTATTTATTTCGCTCTCTTTCTCTCTACCCTCTCTTTTTCTCTCTCCCTCTATCTCTCTCTTTCTTTATTTCCATCTCTTTTTCTCTCTCCCTCTATCTCTCTCTTTCTTTATTTCCATCTCTTTTTCTCTCTCCCTCTCTCTCTCTTTCTTTCTTTAATTCCATCTCTCTCTCTCTCTCTCTCTCTCTCTCTCAATATCTGAGTCTTCCAGCTTGTTTGTTGTTATAATTTTGCTGCCGAATTCGGAAAAAATAAAATTCAAAACGATTTTCCGTAACAAGACAAGTGTTTCAAAATTTGAACATGAGTTGGATATTTCATATTTCCTATTTCATAATTCTAAAATCATATTTCGTATTCACACACTTCATCCTTTTAATTGAAGTTTATTACGTTGAATCTTATATGGGGGAATTCTTTAGGTAATGTAATAAAGATATTTAATTTGGTACCGAGTATATAGTACCTTATTATTATTATTATTTATTTTATTATCATTATTATTATTATTATTATTATTATCATTTATTTATTTTTTTGTTGGTGGGGTGTCTTCGTTATCCTATGATGATGATGGTGATGATGATGATGATGATCACAGTAATACTAACAAAAATAAGATTATGCTAAAGACACAAATTAATGATGATTTTAGTAAAGACATGACACTGATAATGATTAGAGATAATGTTGATAATCATTACGAGGATAAAAAAACAATCAATAGCAATGATGACTAATTATGATGATTGACGTGATGATGTAGCTGATAACGGTGATGAATAAAATGATAATACAGATGTAAGTGATGATGATGACTCTATTACAGATACAAATGATAATAATAATATTTATGATTATATCAATGATGTTGATAGTGATGAGGATGATGACAAGTGATGATAGTAATAAATATAGGGATAATAATAACAATGACAATTATAATCCTAATGATGTTGGTTATACTATGGTAATGGTGATGAGGATAAGGATAGTTTTGAAAATAATGATGTTGAAACTGATAATAATGGTGGTGATGATAATATTGATAACATTGATATAACAATAATTATAGTTACAATGATAAAAAAAAACATGATAATCATAATAAAAGTCATGTTTATTCATATCATCATAATGATGATCACAATGATCGTTGTTATTATAATGATAATTGTCAAGGGTTTAGTTATTATTCAAGGTCTTTGGTTTCTTTTATGTATGATCCTTGGAATGATTAATTGCCACTCGAGGTTAAAAAGTAAACTTGGTCATATCCAAACCACATATATTTACACATATTTACAGCCACAAAATAAATAGAACACAACACAAAATATAGATAAGGTAGCCTTTGTTTGGTATGAAGCAGGCGGTGTTCTTGATGTTCAGGAAGTAACACCAACAAACAAAACAAACAAACGACCAAATGGTCAGTCAGCAACTGACAACAATTGAGGTGAAACCACCATATAAAACCCTTTACAATAATAATAATAATGATGAATATCAGTAATGATCATCTAAAAAATAATATCAATGAGAATAAGATTATTGACACGGATAATAATAACAGATATGTATATATATATATATATATATATATATATATATATATATATATATATATATATATATATGTGTGTGTGTGTGTGTGTGTGTGTGTGTGTATGTGTGTATACAGTATATGTGTGTGTGTCTGTGTTTGTGTGTGTATACATATACATACATACACATACACACACACACATATATATGTGTGTGTGTATGTGTGTGTGTGTGTCTGTGTGTGTGTGTATACATATACATACACACACACACACACACACACAGATACCTAGTTATATAAAATACGAAACCGGAGTATGAATAGAATTAGTCAAGCCCCCTCATAACAGCTGATAAAACTCCTTGTGTCTCTGCATCTCAAAGGCGGATTATTCAGTGCTCCCAATTCGTAAGAAAAAAATCAAACGTGA
>BOPN01004892.1:2500-5000 GCA_017312705.2 Penaeus japonicus | reverse complement strand
CAACAGCATTATCATCATTATCATCATTAACGTTAATTATATCACTATCACCATCATCATCATTAACATCACCATCATTATCACCATAAAAGTAACATCACCATCATTATCACTATAAACATCAATATCATCATCACCATAAACATCAATATCATCATCATCACCATAAACATCAATATCATCATAACCATCACTACCAAAGCAAAAACATCCTCATCATTACCATCAGTACCATCATCACCATAGAAACAAAACAAAACAATGATAACACAGCTCCTCCCTCCCCCCCCCACCCCATAAAAAAAAAAAAAAAAAAAAAAAAAGGGTGAAGAACATAGATTGTCTTCGTTAAAATCCGCCTCGACAGTCACTGGAGTTCGGTCTTCATCGCGTCCAATCATTTATCAAAGATTGTTTTGTTTCCCCGTTTATCATATAAGTTTTTCTTTTGTTTTGTTTGTTTGTTTGATTTTGTTGTTGTTGTTTTTGTTGTTGTTTTTTGTTGTTGTTGATTGGTTTCTTTGTTTGTTTGTTGTTGTTGATTGGTTTCTTTGTTTGTTTGTTGTTGTTGATTGGTTTCTTTGTTTGTTTGTTGTTGTTGATTGGTTTCTTTGTTTGTTTGTTTTTGGTTGGTTGGTTCGTTTTTTTTGTTTGTTTTTTTGTAAATTGTTTGATTGTTTCCTTTTTTGTATATTGTTTTCTTGTTTTTTTATGTTAGATATTTTTTGTCTGTCTTTCATGTCTAATTTATTCACCCTTTCTTGATCCCTTTAAATCTCCTATTATCCTTTATCCAACAATTTTTTTTTATTTTTTTCATGTCGTCTACATTCATATTAATTCATATTTCAGTTATCCAACTTCCCTAAGTCTCATTTATCCATCCATCTTGTCTCACTTCTGCTTTTATCCATGTCTCAACTAATATATTCCGCAAAGTCATATTTTATTTATTCTATTTATAGATTTATTTTTAATCAATCTCCCATCCTCTTAAATAATTATTGATCCTAATCTCTGCTATCCATTTTTTCCATGTCTCATTCATCAAGTTTTTTTCTTCTCTCATATATTCGTTATCCAAGTATCTCATTTATCCGGTATTTTATCACTTCATTTTTGTCTTAATTTTCCATTTTTCGCATGTCTAAGTCAGTCAGCATTCCTTTATATTTATGAATCCAAGTTCTAAATTACTCTCATATCCATCCTTTCCCTACCTCAATTATCCAACTTTTTCCATGTCTCATTCATCCACCACTGTCACTGTCTCCTGTCTACGTTATATCCTAGTCTCAGTTATCCAAATTCTCCCATGTCTCATTCACTCAATAAGCCATTGTCTCTTTCACTCCTTATATCCTTGTCCTCAATTATCCAATTTCCCCATGTCCCATTCACTCAATAAGCCATTATCTCTTTTACTCATTTTATCCTAGTCTCAATTATCCAAATTCCCCATTTCTCATTCACTCAATAAGCCATTGTCTCTTTCACTCATTATATCCTAGTCTTAGTTATCCAAATTCCCCATTTCTCATTCACTCAATAAGCTATTGTCTCTTTCACTCATATTATCCTAGCCTCAGTTATCCAAATTCCCCCATGTCTCATCCACCCACCGTTCTTCCCTTGTCTCATGCAGTCATTAATCCCTGTCTCAATTATCCAGCATATCCTTTTCACTCGAGGCAGCGAGCATCAGCCGGAAGGAACACGTATTTGTCAGCTCGTCAGCGGAGTGAAGTCAAGTTGTTTTCGTAATGTTTTCAAGATGCTTTACGAGGGGTGGGGAGATTGGAAGGGGAGAGGAGGGGAGGAGGGGGTAAGTGGGTGGGGAGAGGAGGGGAGGAGGGGAGAGGAGGGGACAAGGAGAGAGGAAGGGAGAGGAGGGTAAGTGAGGAGTGGGTGGGGAGAGGAGGATAGGAGGGGAGGAGGGGGTAAGTGAGGAGTGGGTGGGGAGTTTGGAAGGGGGGAGGGGAGAGGGGAGGGGAGAAGGGGAGAGGAGGGGAGAGGAGGGTAAGTGAGGAGTGGGTGGGGAGTTTGGAAGGGGGAGGGGAGGAGGGGGAAAGTGCGAGGTGGGTGGAGATAAATGCTGGGGAAAGGTATTTGGAAGGGGGTGGGGGGGAGAGGCAAGAGGAGAGGCGGAGGGGGTGGGTGGGGATAGAGGCTGGAGAAGGGGGGATTAAGAAAGATGGTGGGAGGGATAGGAGAGATGGGGTAAGTGGTACGAAGGATATAAGGGATGGGATGAGAGAAGGGGTAAGGATAGTAGGTAGGGGCAGAGAAAGGTGGAGGATGAGAACTAAAAGGTTGTAGGAAGGGGGGGGGTAGGGTTTAAGGGTTGGGGGTGAGGTAGGGGGGGGGGGTCAAGAACTCACGTCTCATAAAGAAAGAAAAGTGTCAGGTTGACAAATACGTTGCAACAAGGATGAAATTACTGTAGGAAGAAAAACAGAGGAAGGAAGGGAGGAGAGAGGGACAGAGAGAGAGAAAGGGA
>BOPN01004891.1:101224-111659 GCA_017312705.2 Penaeus japonicus | reverse complement strand
GGGGAGAGTGGAGGAAGGAGAGAGGAGAGGAAGGAGAGGGGAGAGGGGAGGAAAGAGAAGGGAGAGGAGGAGGAAAGAGAGGGGAGAGGGGAGGAAAGAGAAGGGAGAGGGGAGGAAAGAGAGGGGAGAGGGGAGGAAAGAGAGGGGAGAGGGGAGGAAAGAGAGGGAAGAGGGGAGGAAAGAGAGGAGAGAGGGGAGGAAAGAAAGAGGAAAGTGGAGGAAGGAGAGGGGAGAGGGTAGGAAAGAGAGGGGAGGGGAGGAAAGAGAGGGGAGAGGGGAGGGGAGGGGTGTGTGTGTGGTATCAGAATGTCATCACGGACTTTACCGCGGTTGTGAGAGATGGATGTTGGTGAAAGTGGAGGGGGAGGAGGGAGGGAGAGGATGGAGGGGGGAAGGGGGGGGGAGGTTTAGGGTTAAGAGTTGGGGTTGAAATTTGAACGTTTGTTAACTGGTTTTCTTGATGGAAACGAATCAGTATACTTAATTATTGTTATGTCTGTGTGTGATTTATACTTCTTTTTCATTTAGTACATATCTATCTATACTGCATACCTTTATATCTGTCTGTCTCTCTGGCTATGAATTCGTTTATGTATATAAACGTGTGTGTATATGTGTGCGTGCATATGTGTGTGTGTGCGTGCGTGTGTGTTTATGTATGCATTATGTATATAATCGCATGCGTATATCAAAAACCTATCCAAAGATCTAACCACATAACAGAAAAATAATACCCATTTTCTCTCCATTTTCCCCTCACAGTCCACCTCTCCTTCCATCTATTTTTCCTTCCCCGAATAGACAGCAATGACTATCCTCTATCCTTCCTTTTAGTTTGGAAGTCCGCTCGATCGATAGACGTATCCTTGGTGGATAGACAATTCTGCTGAGACTTTGTGGTATTTAAGAGTATTTAACTATTCATCAATTTAATTTTAAAGGTCATTTGCATGTTTGCTTTTGTTTTCTTATGTATGCTATTCAGTAAGTTGATAGTGTATATTAATTCATTTGTTTTGAAAAAGAAAAAAAGAGAAAAAATAACAGCTGAGGGTCTATATTTTTTCACTGTCTGTCAGTCTCTTTACAGTGTCTCACTGTTAACGTATATTATGTTTTCTTTATAGTTACTATTTTTAATATTAACTATGATTGTTTTACTCTCTGTTTCTGTATCTGCATCAGCTAATGCAATGTAGATGTATCTATTTCAAAAACATCAATTCTAATATATACAGATATTTAGACGCACACACACACACACACACACACACATATATATGTATATATATATTTATATATATATATATATATATATATATATATATATATATATATATATACATATATACATCACTATACATCATACAACATTATGGGGAATAAAAACATACCCTAAAAACACACACACACACACACACACACACACACACACACACATATATATATATATATATATATATATATATATATATATAGAAAGAGAGAGATATACACCAAGCATTAGCTCTCTCTACTCCAAAAGCGAAACAAGACACACCTCCTTGGGTTATAACGTGTCTCAAACATGACAGTTCAATCAAGCAACACGTGGAAAGAAGAGTTAAAATGCGAATTAAATGTCGTACTTGATTAAGGCAGTTGCTTTCACCGAATACTTGTGGGTTTATGTATTTGCGTTGACTTTCGCTGTTGCTTGTGGCTGAAAGGTGGATGAGGTGGAGGAGGTAGAAGTGGAGGTGGATGTGGAGGTAGAGGTGGAGGTGAAGGAGGAGGTGGAGGAGGAGGTTGAAGTTGAGGTGAAGGTGGAAGGGGAGGAATGGAAGTGGAGGGCGTGGAGGTATAGGGGTGAAAGCGGAGGTTGAGGTGGAGGAGAAAAAGGAGACGGTACATGTAGATGGCGAAGGGAGAGGGCAAGGACGAGAGCGAGGAGGAAGAAAGAAAGGAATAGGGAGGGAAAACGAAAAGAGGATGAGGACAGAAGGAAAAGGAAGAAATAGAAGAGAGCTGGAAGAAAGAAGGACATAAGAAGAAAGCAAATCACTAGAAAATAAGAAAGAGAGAGAGAGAGAGAGAGAGAGAAAGAGAGAGAGAAAAGAAAAAAAAAAGAAAAAGAGAGAGAGAGAGATAATGGGAGAAAAGAAAGAAAGAGAGAGAGAAAGAGAGAGATATACACCAAGCATTAGCTCTCTCTACTCCAAAAGCGAAACAAGACACACCTCCTTGGGTTATAACGTGTCTCAAACATGACAGTTCAATCAAGCAACACGTGGAAAGAAGAGTTAAAATGCGAATTAAATGTCGTACTTGATTAAGGCAGTTGGTTTCACCGAATACTTGTGGGTTTATGTATTTGCGTTGACTTTCGCTGTTGCTTGTGGCTGAAAGGTGGAGGAGGTGGAGGAGATAGAAGTGGAGGTGGATGTGGATATGGATGTGGATGTGGAGGTGGAGGAGGAGGTTAAAGAGGAGGTGGAGGAGGAGGTAAAAGTTGAGGTGGAGGTGGAAGTGGAGGTGGAAGAGGAGGTGGAGGTGGAGGTGGAGGAGGAGGTTGAAGTTCAGGTGAAGATGTGAAGGACAAATGAAAGTGGAAGGGGAGGAATGGAAGTGGAGGGCGTGGAGGTAGAGGGGTGAAAGCGGAGGTTGAGGTGGAAGAGACAAAGGAGACGGTAGAGGTAGATGGCGAAGGGAGAGGGCAAGGGCGAAGGCGAGGAGGAAGAAAGAAAGGAAGAGGATGGAGGGAAAAAGAAAAGAGGATGAGGACAGAAGGAAAAGGAAGAGATAGAGGAGAGCTGGAAGAAAGAAGGACTTAAGAAGAAAGCAAATCACTAGAAAATAAGAAAGAGAGAGAGAGACAGAGAGAGAGAGAGAGAGAGAGAGAGAGAGAGAGAGAGAGAGAGAGAAAACACCAAAAACTAAAAAAAAGGAAAGAAAAAGAAGAAGAAAAGCATCCCTCAACTGACCAACACCAAATAAAGGACCATCCCCTCGTTAGTCCTCAACCGCCTCTAACGACACTCACAACCGGTCCGCGAACCACTTGTTTACCTGCTAAATACATCCCTGGGCAGTTGGCGACTCGGTAAAGCCATCGCGCGTGCCTTAAGGATGTTAGCGAACTCTGGCGACGGGAACCGAGGTCGGAAAAATATGCTTTGTGGAGAAAGGCACGTTCTACTCTGGGATTTCTGAGGAAATGAAAGAAAGAAAGGAAAGATAGAGAGGAAAAAAATTGTTGGGAATGGTCGTCGAAGGAAAGGGGGAAGCGGAGACAGAGGAGGAAGGAAGTGAATAGAATACTATTGATTTATAGGCAAATAAAGAGAAAGAGCACATGTTTATTGATAGATTAATAGAGAGAGAAAAGAGCGAGATATAGATAGAGAGGAGAGAAAGAGAAAGAGAGAGAGAGAGAGAGACAAAGTGACAGAGACAGAGAATTAGAGAGAGGGAGAGAGAGAGGATTAAATAAGTAGATAAACACAGAAAAAAGAAAAGAAAAGAAAAAGAAAAAAAGAAAAAAAAGAAAAGAAAAGAAAAAGAAAAGAAAAAAGAAAAAAAAGAAAAAAAGAAAAAAGAAAAGAAAAGAAAAAGAAAGAAAGAAAAAAAAAAAAAAAAAAAAAAAAAAAAGGAAATATATATATATATATATATATATATATATATATATATATATATATATATAAAGCACTGAGCGGTTGTCGGATTGGAAGTCTAGCAGTACCTGTATGGCTTCCTGTGGTCCCCTTGGGTTTATCTGTTACTTGCTACAACCTGACCTTTTCTGCCCTTTGACCACTCGCTTATCTACTCACCGTATTGCCTAGTCTTAGAACTGTCACTTCCTATCCTGTTATCCGAACGCTATCCTTACATCCCACACACCCATCTTATCGTTATCCGAATATCAAACTATTCTTCTGGTTTCGGATAATAATAATAAAAAAAAAAAAAAAACGTTTTAAGGAGATGGTATAAAATATCTTCCGGTTCTTCTAGATGTTGAGTAATCATTGTGGTTATGAGTATCAGTCGGATATATCTCTTTGGGATGAGGGGGGGGGGGGGGGGAGAGGGGGAGGAGGGGAGGGGGAAGAGGGGGAGGAGTGAAAGGGAAGAGGGTGGGGGTGGTGGGGTGGAGGGGAGAGGTGAGGGTTATGTGTGTGTGTGTTTTACGTTTCGTTATGTGTAGGTATTAATAGTATTGTGCGGCTTGTGAACGTAATAAGTATGTGCTTTTGATAAAGGTGACAGGTATGATGATGAGTGCAATATTCATCGCAAACACAGATGTAAATACAAACCTGCTGACACGCACACACACACACACACACACACACACACACACACACACACACACACGCACGCACACACACACACACACACACACACACACACACACACACACACACACACACACACACACACACACACACACACACACGCACAAGACAAGTGACATTCCCAGGTAATACAATGGTCAAGAAAATAGGTTCTATTCCATATTTCATAACCTTCGAACTCCCACTTCGGGGATTCTGGCGTTAAAGAGAATGTTCTAGAAGTCTATAACATGTGGAGAACACGCCTTACCTTACTCTCAACGGACGCTGGAGTAAGGGCAAGAAAAATCACGAGCGCTGTAGAGGTGATATTCATTTTGTAATATGTATATATATATATATATATATATATATATATATATATATATATATATATATATATATATATATATATTTTTTTTTTTCCGTGTGTGTTTTCATAGCTTGGTTTTTATTCTGAACAACCTTATTTTCTAATGTTTTTTTTTTATAAATTTACATTTATTTTTATTCAAATGTATTTCTTTTTATGATGATGCTGAGTGTTATCTATATATATTTTTTCATATCTATTTCTATCTGCATTTCTATATCTTTATCTACGTTATAATGGGGTATATTCACCGAGGTTGAAGTGAAAGAATAAAAAAAATTAAAGGAGAGGTTAAAAAGAGAAACAGAGGGAAAAAGAAGAGGAAAAGGAGACGAGAGAAATAGAAGAAAGGAAAAGGTTAGATATTGATAAAACTATTATAATATAAATGAACAATAAAGAAAATGGAATAACAGAAAAAAGAGATTACAAAGAAGATTGTATGTATGTATATATATATATATATATTTACTAAAAAAGAGGATAAAGAATAAAAGATAAAAGATAATTAAAAAAAAAATAAAAAAACGTTTCATCTTTATTGCAGAAACTTTACTTTGTTGCAGCTTAATGATATGTAAACTACTCAAACATCATGCATTTCATGCTTGCAACGTTTTCCTTCTTTAATAGGGGGAGAGTGAAAATAATAATGGTGCTGATGAAAGTGATGATGGTAAGAATAATGACATATATTGCAATGATAATTAGCGGAGATTATAGCGCTGGTAATGATGGTGATGAAAATGATCCGAAAAGGATGGCAATGATGATTATGTTAATCTAATGATGATAATCGTAATCGATATTATAATTATAGTAAAAGTTTTAAAGATGATAATGATTAGGACATTACTGGGACAATTAAATAATTAATACAAGCGATTAGATAACACTAATGATGATGAAGCAAACAAAAAGGGAGATAATCGCACACAAACAAACATACACATACACACCTACACACACACAAACAAATAAACATACACATACACACAAACACACACACACAAACACACGCACACACAAACAAACACACACAAACACACACACACGAGCATGGTAATTACGCAAATAACATCATAATTATCCGCTCGATTAACCACAAAGTAATTCCTTTAAAGACCACTTATTAGTCTTCATGGGGAAGGGGGAGAATGAGGTGGAGGGAGCAAGCTTAAGGAGGAGGGTAGGGAGGAGAAAAGGTGAGGAGGGAGGGAAGGAGGGAGGGAGGGAGGAAGGAAGGAGGGAGGGGGTGATAGAGAGATAAGTCGGAGGAGGGGGGAGGAGGAGGAAGTAGGAAGGGGGAGAATGAGGTGGGAGGGAAAGCAAGTTTAAGGAAGCAAGAATAAAATAAGATAAAACAAGGAAGAGACAAGCAGACATAAAAGGCAAACAAAAGCTAACAAAACCAAAATAAGAACAAGAAAAAAAACAATCAAACTCACAAAAAACAAAGAAAAACGCTAAGCAAACTCACAAAAAACAAAGAAAATGCGCAACCAAACAAAAACAAAACAAACGAAGAGAAACCAAGAAAAACAACAACAAAAAACAAGCAACAAAAAGAGAGTGTATGAAACAAAGGAGAAAATGACTGAAAAGGACTGAAAAGAAGGGGAGAGAAAAAGGGAAAGAAATAAGAAAAGAAGAAGGGAGGAAAGAAGACAAAGAGGGATAGAAGGGAGAGGGCGAGCGCAGATCCTAAGGCCACAGGGTAAGAGGATCAAACTCCAGGATTACGCTTCAAGGTGTTTAAACTCCCTTTTCAAGTGTCGGATCCTTTGTATGGGCTCCGTTTAGCGCGTTTATACACTTCGTTTATTCCCGCGGATGCCTCGCGTAACAGAGCGGATATATATAGTGTGTGGTGTGTTTGTGGTGTGTTTGCCAGACATGTGCACCATGTATTTGATACGTAAATTGATTCATGCATGCGTACGTATATATCTAAGTGTGTGTGCAATTGTAGTATCACACACACACGTACGCACACACACACACACATAATAATAATCATCGGTAATAAAAATAAAAATGAAAATAAATTGGAATAAAGTTTGGATAATTCAGGCAAATTAAAAATATAAAGAAATAATAGAGGAAAACATCACAAACGAAAGTGTAACAGTGTTGTCAGAGCAGATGTTGTCAGAACGTGTTGTCAGAGATTTTCTGCTTTTACCGTGTCTCATTCGTTATGGACTTTTTATTTTATTTATCTTTTCATTTTTGCTTGTTTTGTGTCTGGTTTCTCTCTCTCTCTCTCTCTCTCTCTCTCTCTCTCTCTCTCTCTCTCTCTCTCTCTCTCTTTCTCTCTCTCGCTAACTACCCTTCGCTGCATCCCTCCGTCTGTCTATTCCTCTCTACCTCCCTCTTTCTTCCTCTTCATTTTTTCCGTACATCCCTATCCCCTTCACCATCCTTCGCTCTTTCCCTCTTTCTCGCTCTCTCTCTCTCTCTTTCACTATTTCTCTCTTCCTTGTTCTTTTTCTCTCCCCCTCTCCCTCACTTCTCTGCTCTCTTCTCTCCTCACTTCTTCTCTCTCTTCTTCTTCTTCTCTCTCTCTCTCTCTTTCTCCCTCTCTCTCTCTCTCTTCCTCCCTCTCTCCTTCTCCCTCTCCCCCCTCGCTGTCATGCTCTTGTCACCCATGAAATATGACAGTACACAGGGAAAAAAAAAGAGAGATGAAAAGTGTGAACCTGGATTTTGTTTCTTGTTTTCATTGGCGTATTTGCATAGATATACATACATGTATTCAATGTCATACACAAAGGGGGAGGGCGAGAGAGAGAGAGAGAGAGAGAGAGAGAGAGAGAGAGAGAGAGAGAGAGAGAGAGAGAGAGAGAGAGAGAGAGAGAGAGAGAGAGAGAGAGAGAGAGAGAGAGAGAGAGAGAGAGAGAGAGAGAGAGATAGAGATAGAGATAGAGAGAGAGAGAGAGAGAGAGAGAGAGAGAGAGAGAGAGAGAGAGAGAGAGAGAGAGAGAGAGAGAGAGAGAGAGAGAGAGATAGAGATAGAGATAGAGAGAGAGAGAGAGAGAGAGAGAGAGAGAGAGAGAGAGAGTAGAGAGAGAGAGAGAGAGAGAGAGAGAGAGAAAGGGAGAGAGTAGAAAGAGAAGGAAAGAAAGAAAGAAAGAAAGAAAGAAGGAAAGAAAGAAAGTAAGAAAGAAAGAGAAAAAGAAAAAGCGAGAAGGATGAGGAAGAGAATGAGGAAGTGAGACTGATTTCACTAGACAGCAGTTGTTGATTTTTTTTTCTTTTCTTTTTTACATAAAAGGTTAAAGGCGATAGGGCCAGGTCAGAATTGGAAAATCGGAGATCAGAGAAACGAACAGGCGCTACGATCGCGTTTGACACTCTTATACCCTCGAGGTTTTGACGAATGAGCTGCTTTCACGCTGTTTCTCTTTCTCTCTCTCTCTCTTTTTTTTTTTTTTTTTTGTCTTTCTCTCTCTTTCTTCTCCTCGTCAGTTTTTTTTCTTTTTTTGTCTCTCTTTCTTTCTTCTCCGTCTGATTATTTGTTTTTGTCTTTATCTGTTTCTCTTTAACTTCTCCATCATTCTATCTTTTTGTATCTCTATCGTTCTCTTCTCTCTTTTAACTTCTTTTTTTTTCTCTGTTCTCCTTTTCAATCTTATCTCTATCTCTCTCTTCTCTCTTTCAACCTCTCTATCTTTTTCTCTCTCAACCTCTCTATCTTTTTCTCTCTCATCCTCTCTATCTTTCTCTATTTCAGCTTCTCTATCTCTCTCTCCTCTCTTTTAACGTATTTATTTTTCTCTCTTCTCTCTACCAACCTCTCTCTCTCTTCAACCTCTCTATCTCTCTCTTTTCTCTTTTAACTTCTTAATTTCAATCTCTTCTCCTTTTCAATCTTTCTCTATCTCTCTCTTTCTCTTCTTCTGTTCCCTCTCTTCTCTTCTACCAACTTTCTCTCTTCTCTCTTCAACCTCTCTATCTCTCTCTTCTCTCTTTTAACGTATTTATCTTTCTCTCTTTCAACCTCTCAGCCTCTCCATCTTTCTCTTTTTCAATCTCTCTATCTCTCTCTTCTCTCTTTTTAACCTATCTACCTTATTCTCTCTAAACCTACCCATCTTCCTCTCATTCAACTTATCCATCTTTCGCTCTTTTTTTTAAAGCTCTCTATCTCTCTCTTAATCTCTCTCAATCGATCAAATTCTCCTTCTACCTCTCCGTACTCCCAGGTCAATCTCTCCTTTCCCATTTCTTCCTGTCCTTCCCTCTTGCTTGCTGCCAAGTCACGGGCCGGCCAGGTATCGTTTCGGCATCCAGCGATGGAAAGAAATACAAAATTATTATAGCCTAGCAAGGATCATACGCCCGTGTTCGAACTTCCGTCACTGGCTTATGTTTCGTTTTATCCCGCCCGTGTAGAGAATTGTATGAGTGTGTTTCAGTATTGATCCGTCATGGCACTTATATGATGAAATAGTTGAGTAAATATATATATATATATATTTGATATAATTACTGTAATCGTAAAGATAATTGAGTCTGAGGCGTGGCTATGGCTGTGTGTTCGTTTTCTCGGTTGGCTTAACCGGTGCGAACTTTCGGTTTAATTTCCTCGTATTTTTATACACAAGATATATGTTTTGTATTTTTGAATGGTGAACTATGAAAAATTGTTTGAGCTCACACGAACATGTTTTACATTTTAATGTCGTTTTGTGTTCGTATTTTCATTGTCTTACTAACAGGTCATGAATACTTTAGATCTCATACGAAAAAGTAAACATTTCACAACTCACTATATTCACATTCACTTTTCACTGTGAACAACAAACAGAGATCTTTCAAACCAAAATCCATCTATATGAAACTACAATAGTCTACTCACATTTAAATCAACAAATTCGCCATGCTTTCCGTACAAAACACTCGAACACACTTGATCAACACAAGCACTGCTCTCACGTAACGAAGCCGCCATTGCCAGTCACCAACCCGGACACAGGTGCGGGACGCGGAAGATTTCGCCTGGATATTTTCAACCTTTCAAGGAGAGGAATAATTTAGTGTGCGGCGAGGGCAGCGGGAGAGATGCAGGCTCCACTCTGTTGCATGATATATGGATTGAGCCACTGTTATCAACACGCCTGCTATCAGCACTTTCGATAGCAAGTGTGAAACATTATATTTCGAAGTCTCCCAAGAAGAAAACGGGAATATTTTTTCGTTGTTTACTCTCCGTTTTCTGTTGTACGTATTGGCGACAAGGAGGTATGATCGATTTTTTTTCTTTTTTTTTTTATCTATGATTAGTTGATGTGAGGGTTTCCCATTGCCTGGAAACATATATACAGGAGCTAGGGATAGCCTGTGATGATAACCATAAAAAAACATGATATCGAGATCCTCATAAACAGAGTTATTGTCTTCACCAACGGGTATCCAATCACCGTTGGCTATAGACCATATACTTATCGTTGTAGTCCGGTGTATTATGTATAACTCCACTGGTGTTATAGTTACGTAATAAAATGGGATGAGTTACATTCCTGTACCTCTATTTAATGTGATACAGTTAGCTAGATGTTATATTCTGGAACATATACATGCGTAACTAGATACAATTCTCTCTCCCCCTCCCCCCCCCCTCTCTCTCTTTCTCTCTGTCAAACACACACACACACATATACGCGACTACCCTCTTCCCCTTTCCTCTCTCTCTCTCTCTCTCTCTCTCTCTCTCTCTCTCTCTTTCTCTCTCTCT
>BOPN01004891.1:92500-95501 GCA_017312705.2 Penaeus japonicus | reverse complement strand
GGTAAACTATAGTAATATCCATTTCGCTTGATGGGGCAACAGCAAATAATGCACAATACACACATATTCAACCAAACAAGAAATAACCCTTAACACAAACGATTTTATAATCCTAAATATCCTTTATCGCAGAAATGGCTCACAGCAGGACCCAAGTATGGATGTGGGTGACGGTTCTGAGTGTGTTCGTGCACGCCGGTCAGAGTCTGGGATGGGGCTCCTCTTGTTCTCTCAAGGAAGCCGACCTCAAGAAGCTGGAACAACTATGTACCAAGGTATGCTGGTGAATGGTGTCTGTCATTTGGTATCTTCTTATTATTGTTTATGATAGAGTTATTGATAAGAACAACTACAAAAGAACAATAATAGTTATAATACTGATAATAGTAATACTGATGATAATAATGACGAAAATAATCTTAGTGGCAATAATAATGATAATGGTAATAACAATAATAATAATGACTCGTTTCCAGACGGCAGAGGTTGTGAACGCGTCGGTGAGTAACCTTGAGCAGAAGCTAGAGCGAGTTCTCACGTTCGTCGAAGAGATGAAGAAACACGAGAACGCCTGGATCGAGGAAAGCACCACGTCTAATGGTTCAAGTAAGGGTGGTTCATTTCTATAACGGTGGTGTAAGGAAAGAAAAGATACGTCTTGTGGTTCAAGTAAGGGTGGTTCATTTCTATAACGGTGGTGTAAGGAAAGAAAAGATACGTCTTGTGGTTCAAGTAAGGGTGGTTCATTTCTATAACGGTGGTGTAAGGAAAGAAAAGATACGTCTTGTGGTTCAAGTAAGGGTGGTTCATTTCTATAACGGTGGTGTAAGGAAAGAAAAGATACGTCTTGTGGTTCAAGTAAGGGTGGTTCATTTCTATAACGGTGGTGTAAGGAAAGAAAAGATACGTCTTGTGGTTCAAGTAAGGGTGGTTCATTTCTATAACGGTGGTGTAAGGAAAGAAAAGATACGTCTTGTGGTTCAAGTAAGGGTGGTTCATTTCTATAACGGTGGTGTAAGGAAAGAAAAGATACGTCTTGTGGTTCAAGTAAGGGTGGTTCATTTCTATAACGGTGGTGTAAGGAAAGGAAAACAATTGATAGTTTAAATAAGGGTGGTTCATTTGCATAACGGGGACATCTAAAAAAAATCTAATGCTTTTATTTGCATAACAGTGGTGTAAAGAAAGAAAATAATCGTCTAATGGTTCAAGTAAGGGCGGTTCATTTGTTTAAAAAAGATATAAAAAGGAAAAAATATATATAAAAAGGGGGAAAAACGTTAGAGGTGGTTCAATTACATTACGGTGATGTAAAGCAAGAAAACAAACGCCGAGTGGTTCATTTGCATAACGGGGATATACAGAGTAAAAAAGTCACATGGTTCAAGAAAGGGCGGTTCATTTAAAAAAGAAAACGTTTCATTGTTCAGGCTTGGGTTGTTCAGTTGTAAACCGATGATGTAAAAAGTGAAATACAAAAGAAAGGGTGGTTCCTTTACGTGGCTAGGATATAATAATGAGAAAAAAAAATCGAATATCTCAAGTAAAGGTGGTTAAATTGTCCAACGGTGATAAAATAAACAGATGGACATCTAATGGTTAAAAAACGGGATATTTAACATCTCTAACGGCAATACAAAAACTCCAGTAAATAAAAATGGTATGATTGATATGTCGAAAGGTTCAAGTAAATGTGATTGCCTTGTCCAACAGCGATTAAAAAAAAAAAAATAAATAAATAAATAAATAAATAAATAAATAAATATATAAAAATAAATACAAATAAAAATAAAATACAAACCAAGTCAAAGAATAGAGATAGAGGGAATTATGCGTTATGACTTATTCACTATTTTCCCCAAGATATATTAATTAAGGGTGAGAATAGCATTATTCTTAAGACAAAATAGAAAAAAAAAAATATATGTAAGAACACACTTTTGTGGGTTTTTCTAACCACTAGTAATTTCTCTCTAAATTGTGCTATGTGTTATATTTGTGTTACATGATTTTATTATTATTATTTTTTAAATACTAAGTGTCTGTTAAGTCATTAGAACCTCGATGGGCAGCTGTCATTATTTAGATAAATAATTAAGATAATCTAACTCTGGAGTAGACCGAAGTAACACAATAAATATACAAGATTCAGCCATAATTTCGAGAGATCTGATACTAGAACAACTAAGACGAAGAACAGACAAACGAAAGAAAAATAGACCCATTAAAAAGATAGTCGAAAAACGATAAGAAAATAATCATAAAAAAAAACAAGAAAATAATAACAAGTAGAATAGAGACATTAGGATAACAATGGAAATAACAACAACAGCCAATCATTAGGATTATAATAATAACTGATAACAACTGATAACACAACAGCCAATATCTCTTTCCATTGGCCACTTATGCTGAAATTCTCTTCGTCTTTCAGAAGGAACGGTCGAGAGGGACGTGTCGCCGCAGGAGGCTGTCCTTGTGCCTTCAGTATTGGCCAATACTCCTACACAAGTGGAGGTTGCCGAGAGCCAGGAACAGGATACGCAGAATAGTAGTTTCAGGAGCATCCAGATGACACGTTTTGATGGTACTGATGATCAAGAGGAAGATGATCAAGAGGAGGAGGATGAGGATGATGAGGAGGTTAAGAAGGGTGAGTGGCTGGGTGTAGCGTTGTTGTTTTTGATTCTTTTGGAATGTTTTGGGGAATTAGGTTAGGTTGTGAAGGGAATGGATGTGATGGAGTTTTTGAGGGGAGTAGTTTATGAGTCATGGAATACGAAGAAAAGGAAAGAAAACACTTTGGAATGTGATAAGGATGAATCGTCAAATGGAATCACTTCAACACACAATCACACACGTACACACACACACACACACGCACACACACACTCACACACACTAACACAAGCACACACACACAATCTTTCACACACACACACACACACACACACAAACTAACACAAGCACACACACGCACACACACAAACAAACAAACAAA
>BOPN01004891.1:50000-52500 GCA_017312705.2 Penaeus japonicus | reverse complement strand
CGGGAAGAGAGAAAGAAAGAAAACTTGATAAAGAAATAAAGAAATCGAAAGAAAGAAAAACGGAAGAGAGAAAGAAAGAAAACGGGAAGAGAGAAAGAAAGAAAACTTGATAAAGAAATAAAGAAATCGAAAGAAAGAAAACGGGAAGAGAGAAAGAAAGAAAACTTGATAAAGAAATAAAGAAATCGAAAGAAAGAAAACGGGAAGAGAGAAAGAAAGAAAACGAGAATTAGAAAGAAAGAAAACTTGATAAAGAAATAAAGAAATCGAAAGAAAGAAAACGGGAAGAGAGAAAGAAAGAAAACTTGATAAAGAAATAAAGAAATCGAAAGAAAGAAAACGGGAAGAGAGAAAGAAAGAAAACGAGAATTAGAAAGAAAGAAAAACTTGGATAAAGAAATAAAGAAATCGAAAGAAAGAAAACGGGAAGAGAGAAAGAAAGAAAATTTCGGATAAAGATATATATCTATATATATATGTATATATATATATATGAATATATATGTATATGTATTATCTTTTAAAAGTCAGATTTCATAAATTAAAGAGATGTACCTGTATGTTTCTCTGTCTGTCTGTATGTAAGCACATATGTATATATGAATGAAGGCAATGAACAAATTATAAAACGAGAAAAATAGATAAATAAATAAAACGAGTTAAGAGAAATAAAAAAATAAATAAATGAAACGATAGAGAGAAAAAGGGAAAACAAGAAAAAAAGGAAACAAGAAAATAAAAGGAAAGAAAGAAGACTAAATATAGATAGAAAAAACGAGAAAAAGAAAGAAAGAAAATAAAGAGAAAGAAATAATGAAAACGAAAGAAAAAAGAAAACGAGAAAAAAAGAAAACGAGAAAAGATAAATATAGCAAGAAAATGAAAGATAAAGAACGAAAGAAAAATGAAAGATAAAGAACGAAAGAAAAAAGAAAGATAAAGAACGAAAGAAAAAAGAAAGAGAAAGAAAGAGAGAAAACGAGCAATAGAAAGAAAGAAAGAAAACGAGAAACAGAAAGATATTAAGAAAGAAAACGAGAAACAAAAAGAAAAAAAGAAAGAAAACGAGAAACAGAAAGAAAGAAAGAGAGAAAACGAGAAACAGACAGACAGAAAGAAAGAAAACGAGAAACAGAAAGAAAGAGAGAAAATGAGAAAGAAATCAAGAAGACGAAAGAAATCGAAAGAAGAAGGAAAACGAGAAAGAAAAAGAAAACGAAAAAAAAAAAAAAGAAAAAGAGAAAGAAAAAAGAAAGAAAACGAGAAAAAGAAAGAAAACGAAAAAAGAGAAATAAAAAAGATATCGAAAGAAAGAAAGAAAATGGAGGAAAGAAAGAAAGCGAGAAAATAAAGGAAGAAAACGATAAAAGGGAGAGAAAATAAAATGAGAGAAAGAAAGAAAACGAGAAAAAGAAAGAAAGAAAGCGAGAAACGAGAAAGAAAGAAAGAAAACGAAAGAAAGAAAAAAACGAGAGAAAAAAGAAGGAAAACGAGAAAAAAAACGAGAAAATAAAAAGAAAGAAATAAAACGAGAAATGGGAAAGAAAGAAAGAAAGAAAAAAAAAGGCTGAACGAAAGGCAACCAAAACAAACAAACAAACAAACCCGAACAAGAGCAGAAGAGCCTCTTAAGGAAGCGAAGGCTGTTATCGGAATGTCTTTTCGTGCGAGAGTGACAATCATCTTTCAGTGGCTCGGTTAGATTAATGATCGCAGGGTAATCACATCAGGGGGATGTCATTGGCACTGCGAGTTGACGTGTGTATTGTGCACATACGCACATGCATGTACACGCACATGCATGTACACGCGCATGCATGTAAACACACACAAACACACACACGCAAAAATAGAAACACACACACACACGTAAAAATCGAAACACACACACACATACACTTACACGCACACGCGCACACACACGAACACACACACGCACACGCACACATACACACACCAGATCTCTCTCTCTCTCTCTCTCTCTTTCTCTCTTTCTCTCTCTCTCTCTCTCTCTCTCTATCTCTCAATCTTTCTATCATGAAAATTCTTTCTTATACTCGTTTTCCTTCCTGAGTTTCTCTTCTATCCCTTTTATCTATCGTCTATCTCTCTCTCTCTCCATCTTCTCCTACCTCCTCGGTTATTCAATTTCCCTCCATCTTCCCACCATCTTTAACGCCATCTCTTCACCTTTTCCTACATATTCTCTTCCTTTATCTTCTATCCACTCATCTTCTTGTCTCTATCCTCGTACTCCATTCTATCCAGAGAGCCATATCTCCGTCTCTCTAGTTCTTTCCTTCATTTTCCTATCATTTATGCCTTTTTTATCCTTTCTCTTTCCTCCCTCATTCTTCTTTTCCTTGGTATGGTATCCCTTGTTTCCTTTCTTCCTTATTTTCTCTTTTTCTCTTTCCTCCTTCTAGTTTCATATTCTTCTTCTTCCCTTTTTTCGCTTTCTCTTCTCACTTCCTCTCTTTCTTATTTGCCTTTCTTCTTT
>BOPN01004891.1:40000-42500 GCA_017312705.2 Penaeus japonicus | reverse complement strand
ATATATAGATATAGATATAGATAGATAGATAGATAGATAGATAGATAGATAGATATAGATATAGATAGATAGATAGATAGATAGATAGATATATAGATAGATATAGATATAGATAGATAGATAGATAGATAGATAGATAGATAGATATAGATAGATAGATAGATAGATATAGATAGATAGATAGAGAGAGATAGTTAAATAGATAGATATAGAAAAATCCAATGGCTATAAAAGTGCCTCATAAAAAAGCCCACTTAACTCCTGATTGGTCTCGTCGACGCATTGTTGGAACGGTAGTTGAGGTGGGGGAATGGGGGGGGGGGGGTCGTGTGAGATATAGTCTTTTAAAAATAGAAAAAAAAAATATATGAAGGAAAATAGATTTAAGATTGCGGAAAAGGGGAAAGAGTGGATTTTGAATTAGGGAGAGGAGAGGGAGGAGGAGGAGGAGGAGGAGGAGGAGGAGGAGGAGGAGGAGGAGGAGGAGGAGGAGGAGGAGGAGGAGGAGGAGGAGGAGGAGGAGGGAGGAGGAGGGATGAGGAGGAGGCGAATGGAAGAGGAGGAGGATGAAGAGGAATGAGGATGAGGATGAATGAAGAGGAGGAGGAAGGAGGAGGATGGAAAGGTGGTAGAAAAAGAAGGAGGATAGAGGAAGAGAAGGAGGAAGAAGGGGATGGTGATAAGGAGGGAGGGAGGGAAGGATGATAAGGAGGGAGGGAGGGAAGGAGGGAGGAGAAGGAGGAGGAGGAGGAGGAGGAATAGGAGGAGTAGGCGGAGTAGGAGAGAAGTGAGAAAAAAATAAAACGAAGAATATTAAATGTAATATTAAATAGGGAAGGAGGCGAAGGAGAAAGATGAACGAATAATAATGATAATCAAATGATAATAATTATAGTGATAATAATAATAACAATAATAAAACCAGTGCGAGGAAGAAACTTAAAAGAAAGAAACAATAAAAAAGTAAAAAAAAAATGAAAAAGAAAAACAAAGAAAAAGAAAAAAAAAGAAAAATAGAGAAAAAAGAAAAAAACAACAACAAAAAAACAAGAAAAACAGAAAGAAGATAAAGAAAAATAAGAAAACAAAAAATGAAGAAGCAGAAGAAGAAGAAGCAGAAGAAGAAAAAAAAAAAATAATAAAAATGAGTTAGACACAGTTAATATTTCATCCTGCGTCTTGTGAAAGAATGAAGACTTAAATTAACCGGTAATAAATCTGAGAGAAACCACAATGCATGGAGAACTAAACGAAGAAGAGAAGAAGAAGAAAAAAAAGGAAAGAGGAGGAGGAGAAAGAGGGAAAGGAGGAGGAGGAGGAGGAGGAGGGGGGGGAGAAGAAGATGAAGACGGGGAGGAGGAGGAGGAGGAGGAGGAGGGGGGGGGGGGAGAAGAAGATGAAGAAGGGGAGGAGGAGGAGGAGGAGGGGGGAAGAAGATGAAGAAGGGGAGGAGGATGAGGAGGAGGAGGAAGAGAAAGAGGAGGAATGGGAGGGGAAGATGGGGGATGAGAAGATAGAAGAGGAAAGAATGGGAAAGAGGAGGAGGAGGAGGATGTGGAAGAGAAGGAGGAGGAGGAGGGAAGGATGAAGAGTGAGAGGAGGAAAAGGAGGAGGATGAAAAGGAGGAGAGGATAAAGAAGGGGAGGAAGAGGAAGTGGAAGAGAAGGAGGAGGGGAAAAAGGAGGAGAGGATGAAGAAAGGGAGGAGGAAGTAGGAGGGTGAGAATGAAAAGGAGGAGGAGGGTGGTAAGAAGTAGAAGAAGGAGGAGAAGGAGGAAAGGATGGAGAAAAGGAGGAAGAGGTAGAAGAAAGAGAAAGAAGGGGAGGGGGAGGAGAGGATAAAAAATGGGAGGAGGGTGTAGAGGAAGGAGAAAGAGGAAACGAAGGAGGCGAGATAAAGAGGGAGAAGGAAGATGAGAAGAGATTAAAAAGATACAAGAGATAGAGACAGAAATAGAGAGAAAGTGAAGAGAGAGAGAGAGAAGATAGAAAGAGAAGAGAGACAGAAAGAGAGAAAAGAGAAGAGAGAAAGAGAGAGAGAGAGAGAGAGAGAGAGAGAGAGAGAGAGAGAGAGAGAGAGAGAGAGAGAGAGAAACAGACAGAGACAGAGAAAGAGAGAAAGAGAGAGAAAGACAGACAGACATACAGAAAGACAGAGAAAGAGAGTACAACAACAATAACACCAATTAAAAGGAATTTAAACTTCATTCAAGTATTTACTTCTCCCTACATCCCAGCCCAGAGCTCAAAACATCTCTAAACCCTTCTGCCACGCCCTTTGTAGGTGTATAACTATAGCATTTATCTGTCAAATTTGATTAATATTTCAGGTAATGAGAGGTGTTGTCTAGCCTTTACATCTCGGTTAGTTATGTTTCTGAACCTGTGGTACACTTATCTCTCCTATTTCGTTTTATCTGATGTGTATCTCGTTCTTTGGGCGACTTTTTGTTTACGTTCGTTGGGGTTAAAAATCAGGAATTTCGTTTGGGGAGATGTAT
>BOPN01004891.1:30000-35000 GCA_017312705.2 Penaeus japonicus | reverse complement strand
TACTCCCCACCCCACCTCCTCTCTCCCCCACCCCAACCTCCACCCTCTCTCCACACTCCCAACCTCCACCCTCTCTCCACCTGCCCAACCTCCCCCCTCTCCCCCCACCCCCAACTCTGCCCTCTCCCCCCACCCCAACCTCCACCTCTACCCCCACCCCCAGCCTCTGCCTCTCCCCACCCCCAACCTCCACCCTCCCCTCTCCCCCACCCCAACCTCCCTTCTCTCTCCCCCCCACACAACCTCCACCTCTCTCCCCCACCCCCACAACCTCCTCTCTCCCCACACATCCTCACATGACTTACCCTGCCCCTCTCCTACCCCTCCCCCCACCCCATCCTCACATGACACCCCCGCCCCTCTCTCACCCCTCCCCACCCTCTCTCCCCCACCCCCAACCTCCACCCTCTCTCCCCCCACCCCCAACCCTCCCACCCTCTCTCCCCCACCACCATCCTCCCACATAAACACCCCCGCCCCCTCTCTCCACCCCCTCCCCCACCCCCAACCTGCCCTCTCTCCCCCCACCCCCATCCTCCACATAGGCAGCCCCCGCCCCCTCTCTCACCTCCCCCCACCCCAGCCTCCCCCCTCTCTCCCCCCACCATCCTCCACATACTTACCCCGCCCCTCTCTCCCCCCTCCCCCCCCCCCCCTCTCCCTCTCTCCCCCCACCCCATCCCCATCCCCTGTTCCCCACCCCTCTCTCCCACCCCTCCCCCCACCCCAACCTCACCTCTCCCCCACCCCCATCCTCACATAGCACCCCCACCCCTCTCTCTCCACCCCTCACCCCAGCCTCTACCTCTCTACCCCTTACCCCGTCTCCACATAAGCACCCCACGCCCCTCTCTCACCTCCCCACCCCAACCTCCACCCTCTCTCTCCCCACCCCCAACCTCCACCCTCTCTCCACCCGCAACCACCCACTCTCTCCTTGCACTCCTGCATACCTGCAACGCACCTCCATCAGATCTGACAGACCGAGTTGCACCAAATTTGGAAATAAGTTCAAAAGAGCCGCTTTTGACGTGGCGCCCAATTTGCATTCATATTTTGATTTTTCTTATTACTATCTTTCTTCTGCGTTCTGCTTGTTCTTGGTTTTAGTTTCTTCTTTTGTTTTTTGTTTTTTGTGTGTTTGTTTCTATTTCTTTTTTGCTTTAACTTTTTTGGGGGGGTTTATTGATATTTTTTTTGGTTTGTTTGTTTGCGTAGTTAGAAGAAGGAATCCCTATTTTTTATTCTATTTTTCTCCCTTATTTATTATTTATTTTCTTCCTCATCCTCTTAAAACGACAACAACAAAACTCACTCCCTCTGAATAAGCAAAAACACAAACACACGCACATCGAAACCTTTCTTAACAAGGACAAGATGAACAGTCCAGAACAAATAACACAACAGAAAAACAAATAAAACAACAAACACGGGCGCAGTAACAGCTCATATATCATCATAAACTTTCTCTATAATATCACATCCTTTCCATCGTGTTCATTGTTCATTGTTCACCTTTATCATCTTGAACAGCCAGTCACGTCCTTTGTTATCGATGCTGAACACTATGTTTGTTCTACTCAGAGTGAAGATCAATTTCAAATTCAATTTTTTTTTTAACGGACTTTTTAACCGTTTTCTTTGTCGGTTGGTCTTGTCATCTCGATCAATTCAATATTCGGATTCAAGTTTTATTCCTTCTAATGCAGTTTCGATGTCCGTGCGTGTTTTCCTTTTCTGTCTTTCTACGATTTGTTTTTTTGTGTGTGTGTAGTTGATTGCAAAATGCGGGATGCAGGATGCAATAGTTTATCGGTCTGGATTTATCGTTATCTGTTGATTGTTATCATCTATAGGTTTGATCTCTCTCTCTCTCTCTCTCTCTCTCTTTCTTTGTCTCTTCCTTTCTCCCTTGTCTTTCTTTTTTCTTTCTTCATCTACCTCTCTCTATCCATTCCTCCTCCCTCCTTCCTCCCCCTCTCTCTCTTTCATTCTCTCTCTCTCTTTCTACCTCTCTCCCCCCTCCCTCCTTCCCTCTCACTCTCCCATCCACCAACCCCCTCCCCCTCCCCTCTCCCATCTACCCACCCTCCCCTCTCCCACCCACCCTCCCTCTCTCCCTCCCACCCTCCCCTCTCCTTCCCCCCATCCACCCACCCTCCCCCCTTCTCTCCCTCCCCTCTCCCTCCCACCCTCCCTCCCCCCTATCTCCCTCCCATCCACCCCCCTTCTCTCTCTCTCCTGCAACTCTCCTAAAATTGATCAATAATTCAACTAATGACCCTATCCATACTAGAATGACAACAACGTACTAAAAGGGCATATAAGGACAAAAGCATTTAAAATCCATCACAAGACGATAACCTGCACTTAAAACCAGGCTATTAAGTTTGACCTCATATAGATATATACTGTATATGATATCATGTTGAATTATTGTCACCATTAGTTGCTTTTGGCACTCGGTTTTAACAAGATGAAATTAGTTTTTTTTGTTGTTCTTTCATACATACACGCATGTAGACTCGTATATGACACACACACACACAGACACACACACACACACACACAAACACACACACACAAACACAAACACACACACACACAAACAAACACACACACAAACACACACACACACACACACACACACGCACACACACAATCACACACACACACACACACACACACGCACAAACACACACACACACAAACACACACACACACATGTACTTACATTTCCTTCTACTGGTTTCAAGCAAGCATAAAACTACACCAGCGTTCTTGCAAAGCTCAATCTGTTGTTGCACCGTGGAGTGATGTGCAATAGCAGTCTCAATTTATCACAGTGGTGGTGCTGGAGGCTGTTCATTGGTTGCTGTTGTTGTATTTTGGTGTACGGGCGTGGATGTATTATTATTATTTTTTTTCAATTTCTCTTTCTAACTCTTTCTGTTTTTTTTTTTTTTTTTTTTTTTTTTTTTTTTTTTTTTTTTTTTTTTTTTTTTTTTTTTTTTTTTTTTTTTTTTTTTGTGGTTTCTCTTTTTCTTTCTTTCTATTTTTTGTTTTCTTTAATTCCTCTTCATTTTTTTTTTATTAGTTTGTTTTTTCTCTCTCTTTCTGTTATTTCCTTCTTATTTTTTTATATTTTTTATTCTCTCACTCTCTCTCTCTCTCTCGCCCTCTCTTTCTTATACGTGTCATCCCATCATTTCATCACATCATATCGCTATTTTTCGACAAGTCATCACATTCTATTACCTACCATCACATCTCACTCTTTTATGTACGAATCATCACATCTCACTACCTTATCTACCTATCATCACACCTATAAGGTTATCATCACCTCGACATCATATCATCATTATTACATGAAATAATAAAAAATAATACATTAATTGATGTGAATTTCGATTGTTGAATATTCTTGAATTCTTTCGTTTCTTGTTCTTAGCATTATCAGTTATCAATTGTTATCATTATCATCATATTTAATTTTGTTATTGTTATATTTTCTAGATCTGTTATATCAATAATGATAATGAGGGTACTAATAACAACAATGATTAAGATATAACTAAATCGTATTGTAATGAGGATATTCATATAAGCAATAATAAAAAGGATAATGATAATAACAACACAAACAAAAACAACGACAATGAAAAGGATGATATTGTTAATGATAATAACGATAATGATATTGTTAATGCTAATAATGATAATGATATTGTTAATGATAATAATGATAATGATATTGTTAATGATAATAACGATAATGATATTGTTAATGATAATAATGATAATGATATTGTTAATGCTAATAATGATAATGATATTGTTAATGATAATAATGATAATGATATTGTTAATGATAATAACGATAATGATATTGTTAATGATAATAATGATAATGATATTGTTAATGATAATAATGATGATGATATTTCCACTACTACTACTATTACTACTATAACTACTAATGATGATGATAATCATAATCATAATAGAATATCAATGATTATAATGATAATAAGAACAACTACAATGATAATGATAATAACCACGACAACACCAACAACAATAATATGATAATGATAATAATGATGATAGTGATAATAATAATAATGATATTTCTAATTTTAATGATACTGATAAAAAATATAACAATAATGATAAAGACGATGATAATAATAACAATAACACAGACAAAAATAAAGAAAATAATAATAGTAATATTAACAAAAATAAAGAAGATAAAAAAAACAACAATATCGACAAAAATAATATCAAATGCAATGCCAAGACGAGTCAGTTGCAGAGAAGCAACATGTTGCAATCCCCAATACATAGTATAGAAGCAATGAAAACTCGTATTGCAGTGATGATGATAATGATAATACGAAACCTAAATCAATAATTAAATCAATATTCAACAATGAATGTTGTTATTGCAAGTGATCGAAGGTGAACATCTCATCTTAATATCAATCGTATTCAGAGCCGTGTTCAAACGCTGAAGGATCCTTGATGTAAATGGGCGTGTGGGCGTGTGGGCGTGTGGGCGTGGGGACGTGTGGGCGTTTGTTGATATTATTGAGAACGGTTTGATGACCTTGGATGTGTTCGTGTTTTTGACTGATTCGTTTTGATCGAAGACGAAGCCCAAGTCAGGGCTGAGGTTGTTTGTGCGGATGTGAATGAGGATACGGATGAGTGTGTTTTTTTTCTCTCTCTCTTTTTTTTTTTTTTTTTTTTTTCTTTTTTGTGATGTTATATTGTATGTTATGTTTTTGTTTTGTTTTTTTGTTTCATTTTTCATTTTTTGAAGACTGTCGTGTTT
Organism: Penaeus japonicus; assembly: GCA_017312705.2. NCBI lineage: Eukaryota > Metazoa > Arthropoda > Malacostraca > Decapoda > Penaeidae > Penaeus > Penaeus japonicus. The sequence continues at coordinate 30,157 of BOPN01004891.1, read as the reverse complement.
TTATTAATATTCTGATTTCTTTTTCACTTCTAAAAAAGAAAGATTAAAAAGAAATGCTTTGTATTTCTATTATCTATTAAAAAAATCTATTTCATCTATTTACTTAATTCTATTTTCTAAAAATTCGTTTCATATTATTTACATTTGAATTTGACTT
>BOPN01004890.1:107500-111668 GCA_017312705.2 Penaeus japonicus | reverse complement strand
ATCTATCTATCTATCTATCTATCTATCTATCTATCTATCTATCTATCTATCTATCTATCTATCTATCTATCTATCTATCTATCTATCTATATATATATACAAATATATATATCATACATAATTACTGGTAGACAAAAAATTCAACTATGTGACATACCACATATGCTATTCACTTTACACTAATCATACACTGTATTGCAAATAAAAAGTTAACCCATTCGTGCTGGATTATATCAGTTGGATTAATCCAGTCGGATTATGTCCTATCACATCATTATCTCTCCCTCTGAATACATGTTTTACATAGTTACTTATGTATATACTCATTGTAGTTGCATTTGTATAGATACATTTGTTCTTGATTTGTCAAAAATATACAAAAGAAATACAAAAAACGCCTTTCAGCATCCCGTAAAAAGGCATAGCATAGTATTGTGCCAGGAGAGATCTCGCATGTTGAGGCTGCGCTCACTTGTTATCTTCACTGCTGGAGAAGCATTTGGCAAATAATCACCGTGTCGCGAATGGGTTAATCACATATTACAATTATACAATCACACACAGGGACTGATTGGTCAATCACCAATGGGTTACATTTCTGCCTGCCCACATTCACTTGGTCACTTCTCCACCTTTGGGCTACCTTTGAACACCATTCCACGTTTATCTGTGCCTTTATATTTTCTTTCAAGAAACCAAATCCCTCTCCTAGAAAATGTTTAAAAATGCAATAATATGATGAAAGATAATATTTGAGCCTCAGAGATCTGGAGCCTATTGTCATTATCTTCAGTGAAGTCTATTAAAAAAGCGATCTATGATCAAAGTGAAACAATCAAATTTTATAAATTGTATTTACTATAATGGTGACTGATAATTCTAAAAAGTTTTTTTCAATGGACTTTGGCCTAGAAATTGTTAATGAATTAAATATATAACAAAAAGCCCAATAATTATAAAATAGGAGTCACTGACAAATGAAATACAAGAACAATATATTCACATAATATCATTCATTTTGGCCCAGCCAAATAAGTAAAAAATTGCCTGATGTTAGGCTGTTGGGCCCAGGGGATGGGGGGGGGGGTTGATTAATATAAGGGGTGGTAAATTTTCCGAACAACGCCGTGTCGCTAAATACCACAAAAGTGGTATTGATGGATTCCTCTCAACCTCTACTATTCATATATAGTGAAATTAATGAGCGCTTGCACTCCTGAAGCCCACAATCTGGGTCCCGATAGTAGGGGAGGGCATGAAGATCAGGGAAATTGCGGGGTAAAATATGAATTCCGGCCATATTTCGTATGCAAAATCTTAACCAATTACCTACCTAACTTTGCTTAGGTTTGAAGTTTGCCCTAGCCAAGGGGGGGCTTCACCCCCCCTGGACCCCCCCTTTTTAAGGCACTTCGTGCTACCTCGTGCTACTTCGGTATCACGAAAACCTTAACCCAACTACCTACCTCACTTTCCCTAGTTTTGAAGTCAGCCTTTGCGAAGAGGGAGCTAGCCCCTGTGGATCTCCTTATTCAGGGGTGGCACCCAGGATACTTATGATGCGTAATTAGTTCTGTAGATGAAAATGCCGCAACACGGATAATCCTCACACTGCGGCATGATGACAGCAACTGAATTTTCGTCTCATATATTCCTCAGGATAGGAAACTAGGGACCGATGATGACGCAACCACTCAATAGAGGGCACTATAATTATACTTGTAAATAATGGGGAATATTGCGCCATCTGTTGAGAGAACATAACAGCACATGCAGGTAATTCCTTGGGGGTTTCCAATCCACAGCTTTCTACTATCCGTAAATACGTAAACACAGCCATGTTTGAATTTCAGGGCGAGGATGGTGGATTCGGAATATCTTGCCCAAGGTATGTTGCACGAAGTGCCCTAAAAAGGGGGGTCCAGGGGGGGGGGGGTGAAGCCCCCCTTTGGCTAGGGATTAATTCAAAACTAGGCAAAGTTAGGTAGGTCATTGGGTTAAGATTTTGCAAGCGAAATATGCCCCGAAGTAGGACGAGGTAGCACGAAGTGCCTTAAAAAAAGAGACCCAGATTGTGGGGTCCAGGGGTGCAAGCGCTCATTAATTTCACTATATATGAATAGTAGAGGTTGAGAGGAATCCATCGATACCACTTTTGTGGTATTTCGTAACGCGGCGTTGTTCGGAAAATTTACCTAAGAGGTTGCTTCCCTGACAACGAATGCCTTAATTCTGGTGATCTGCAAGAAGATGCATGTAACGCTCACAATTTGGGCCAAAAAAAAAACAAAATAAAAATGTGCTAATATTAATCATACTGAAAATTTGCCAGCATGATATACTTAACACAGCTTAACTTAATTCAGCACATTAAAGGTATTAATCAGGTATATGAAGATTTGCTTTCCCATGTTTATATTCTGTTTAAGTCTCTCCTGAATAATGGGCATGGTTTTGGACTAGCATATAGTACAAGGTTAACAGTACATGGATTTGACAGATCAATGAATTTTCTAAGATATTTTTAGTTTACGATACAGCTGTTGGAAAATGAAAAATAAAAAAGTTATTAATTTCGTGAAAAATATTAAATAAAAATTAAATACAGGATGTGTTTTACATCCCACCAACCATGATCTTTGTCTGGCTTGTAGACCTCCCTGGTGACTAACTGTTGAATAATGAATTAGTCCAGGCTTTATATTACCAGAATACACAAGTTCGAGGTTTGTTGGCTTTTGCCCTGGCACCAAAGGCATGTAGGCCTCAGTGTTTGCATAACTGCATTTATCTCTAGGTTTAGTTATCTTATATCATTTAACCTGATGTTCAATTTGTGACAACTATATTACCGGTAAGAAATCACTTAGAAGTCACTTATATGGATATCCAAAACTAATTTTATTCTAAAAAGTAGTGAAGCTTATCTGTTCTTTTTTTCATATAATTTTCTTTTTTTTACCATCAGTATCTCTTTTATTGTTCATCTTTCATAAATGTATTACTATTCGATGGTATCAAACTGAAGTTACTAATTGATTTCAGAGCGAGGATAGTGGTATTCAGGGTATTTTGTACAAGGTATGTTGCACGAAGTGCCCTAAAAAGGGGGGGTTCAGGGGGGGGGGGGGCAAAGCTGCCCCCTGGCTAGACCTTAATTCAAAACTAAGCACTTAGCAAAGTTAGGTAGGTAATTGTGTTAAGATTTTGCAAATGAAATATGCCCCGAAGTGAGACGAGGTAGCATGAAGTGCCTTAAAAAAAGAGACCCAGATTGTGGGATCCAGGGGTGGAATCGTGCATTATTTCCACTATATATGAATAGTAGAGGTTGAGAGGAATCCATCGATACCCCTTTTATAGTATTTGGTAACATTTTACCCCTAATTTCCCTGATCTACTTCATGCCCCCCCTACTATCAGGACCCAGATTGTGGAGTCCAGAGGTGGAATCGCACATTATTTCCACTATATATGAATAGCAGAGGTTGAGAGGAATCCATCAATACCACTTTTAAGGTATTTAGTGAAGTGGCGTTATTTGGAAAATTTACCGAAGGAATTAGTCACAGCTCTATCTTTTCAGGATATTCATGGAGTATGTTGCCCTTTTAACCACAATTCCATTAGCCACAGAGGTACTTGTGGCCACTGAGTACAGTCCACTACATTCTAGTCACAGCTTCATAAAGCAGACAATAGAAAGTCTGTATGTGAAAACCTCATTTTTATAATCAGAAAATTTATCCCTTGTAATCCTTTGTTGGAGAGTCAGTTGCTGACCAAAGATTCTTTAGTAGTAAGCTTCCCAATTTAAAGAGGGATTAACTTCCTTCTACAGGTTACTTCACCTTTGACGTAAGTTAGTCGCCATAAATCTTACATAGTCGATTACAATATTCATAACAAGATAAGTGAATAAGAAGTGAAACGGAAGGATATTCACCCCTTGATTGCGGGAATATCCTCTGTCTATACACATATGGTATCTTCGGTGCTTTAAACCCAAGAAACTCACCTTCTTCTGCTAGAAAAGTCCGGCTCATGATAGCTGCGGCTGGACAGGTGTGTAAAGCCCGGTTACAGGTGCTCTACAGGTGTCCTTGTGATAAGTGTGTGGTCAAGACTCCATCAGCTGTCGTACGTGGCATGTTTGACTGCCTTGTAC
>BOPN01004890.1:70000-80000 GCA_017312705.2 Penaeus japonicus | reverse complement strand
TCTTAATTTTGTAACACAGCAACTGGAAATTTTGCTAACTCATTACACAACAAAATAACTCAAATCTGACTGTTTACAACCCGCACGTACCCCTCCCCCCTAAGTTCAGAACCACTGATTTACATTCTGATTCTACTTTACAGAGGAGTCCCTTCCTGCTGATGCGCTGGACACGGGTATCACGAGTCAGCAATATGTATAAACCTGAATTTGTGATTAGCATGAGAATTCAAAATCAGCTGTCCCATGGGCAGTCAGTATTATTTCCATCTGCGTTTGATTTAGGGCCACTTACTGCCAATCTATATGAGGATCAAATACACAGTTGTTTTACGAGTTTCTACCCTAAAGTTGTTGGCCATTCTCTTTCAAACGTTGATTATCAGCAAGGAAAAAAAACTGAACTGAACACTCATCAAAACCAACAGCTGGGAATCTGCGTTCTATAAACCAATAAAAAAAAATCTTGACAAACACATCGATATACTGTTGCATTTGCATGATTAGCACTTGTAAATTTCCTAAGATGCAATTTGGTTATTTGCAATCATCCATCTACAATACCTATAGGTCTCTGACTCATAGTCTCAAGCACCATAAGAACGTGAATAGCCTACTCCAATACCGAACACTACAACCAAAATATGCACTCTGTACTACCATCATGAACACTACCATCTCCACCTCTTCCTCATAACAATACAAACGCAAGACAGACAGCATATAAATCAGTTTGCAGTTCAAATATAACTGGACTAAGTATATACATCTGAAACATTTAATGGACAAAAAATGATCAATGTCGCCCTAATACAAAACCCCCACACAAAACACCTAACATGCCCCACTCTATTGCTGAACTGATAGGAGAATTGATACAGTAAATGTCTTATCACACCAATACATTACAGCGTCACATACACGATCGCAAGACATACCAGCATACTCACTAACACAGAGCAACGAACTATCAAGATCAGAACACACAAACACCTACATTCCATCAGAACGTACACTTAATTGAAGAATACCCCAAAAGTCAGAACCACATAACTCAACACTACTATTTTTATAACTTATACCAATACACACATCCTATTATACAAAAGTTACAACCCTCGCAACACCATGGAGAAAAGTCATATAGACTTCTAGCCATCATCACCAAGCTCGCGCGCACGCACACACATTTTTTCCACTAGGCCACACAACCAACTATAAAGCCATAAACTATACAGCATTCACAGACGAAAACGAGAGAGAGCTTTAGACCTTAACTTTCCTCCTATCACACATGTATAGAATCCTCGCTTGGACTTTTAGAGGAAGGAATGTGGTCAATAAAACTTCTGATGTGTTATGTCTGCCTCCTTTACTCTTCCTTATATTCCTAGTTTGCATGGCGACATAGAAAAAATAGGATAACTTTCTCCACCCAAGGGAATCCGGGTTGACAATTGCAGCTGCGGCCAGAAGCCAGGTGCAGGCCAAGGCGGAAAGTGAAACGGAGATCAGGAAATATCAGGTAATGAGGGGATGCCAGCTTTACAACATTGAATTAATATAATAAACAATAATTCATAACCACTGGTGGCTTGAACAAGATCTGAGACTGGACTGACTCAGCATGGACCATAACATTTTGGAGCTTGACCTCTCCACCAATGCCCGACTGGCTTGCCAAGTCTTAAGAGCATTATGATGCCAAATGCAATATGATTTACTGGCAAATTGAGCATTTTAACATACTCCTTAAAAATATTGTTAATACAGGTTTTACTTTCCACTTACCGAGAGATTGTCTAAAGTACTCCCACTACTATTCTTTACTCCCTTACTCGAGTGGTCTACAAAGATCAGGGAACTGACAACCACATCAAGTAGCAGTTCAACTTACAAAAAGTACACCACTAGGTCCATGCACCATTGAAAGCCCAGTTCCAGTAAAATGAATCTGTTCTTAGTAATCTCACTGTTGAAATATGTGTTCTATGTTCACTCATTTCACCATGAATTTTAATTATGATCTTCTTCAGTTGTTAACTTTTTGAAAAAAAAACTTTGCTAAATACCAATTCTGTCCCTCCTTTCCTTTAGTTGGCCGAGGAATCTTTTTACCTGGCTGATTGTAAGATCTTAAATCAATATCTCCTTTCCACTTAGACATTATGGCAACATTAGTCAGTCAACTATAACTGTCTGCCATTAATCCCATAATTATTGTATAGGCAATGCAGTTTCTGTGCACATCTACTATCTGCCCAGTACTTATTCATTTATGTTGCTCTTTTTTTACATACAATTCTTGTTTAATATATTTTTGCATGCCTACCAAATGTTGGTGTCAAATATGATTTTACACAACGATAATGATACATAATAATGGGGCCAAGTAGCCACAACTACATGAGCCAATAGGGAGGCACTGTTGCAAATTTGATTCATCACCTCCGTGTCATTATTAATTCATTTCATCTATCATTGGCGTTCCTGAGGTATTAGATCCAACTGTAGTGACAAACAACTGAAAAAAAGTCATGCATACAGGAGCCAATATATTTCCCAATTTGGAAAGAAAACCATACCATCACTTCCCCAACTAAAAATAACTCAAGCATTTGAGAACTTGTGCAAAGGTCCAGTTCCCAACAGCCTTAATCCAGGCTGAGTCAGCTCAACCTCAGACCTTACCCTACCTTCATTTTGACAACATACTGAATTCCACTCTTATGCTTCCTAATGACATCACAGGTTCCCAGTACCTTTTTTTCCTCAGGAAGGGAATGAATCTGATCACCAGTTTTTAGAGAATTCCTCTAACACTATATACACTATGACCAGTCTCCCATGTGGACACAACAGTGTGCTCAAGGATCTGATAAAACTGCTTAAGAAACATGGGGGATATATGCTCAGATGCAGTTCTTGAGTCAGGTCTGCTCCTTGTGGCCACATTGTGCTAAGAACACCAATATCCACCAAATAGTCTCAATCATAAGTTCTTGATATTCTTCAAAATGAAGTACTACATTGTACCTAAATGAACTGATAAATATGCTCATAACAATATCATTTATGTATTAAAAGTCTTTACTGAAATCTTTATTTATAAAGTTTTAGTACATATTTCTGGTATTTCCATTACCAACTGGAATGGATTAGCAAGATGTTTGTTTGTTGTATCAGGCTACCATAGAAAAATTAGGAACTCAATAATTATTCTGTTCTTTAGTGGTTGATTACAAACTAAAGGCATTCTCAAAATCTCTAAGCATGTCGAAATAATAATTGACATAGTGAAACACGAAATACAGTATTTATCAAGAATTCATTAATACTGATTGGTTAACTTTTTGCAATGACACCCCAAGAACTAAACCTATGACATAGTTACATCATAACTGGTTCCTTGTCAGTGATGAACATATCTTCTGCTTGGTCTACAGTTCCACACAAGTGAGTGTTTTTAGCTGAAATAGATATTCAGTAGATTGTTTCTCTCCAGAGTTCATAATTATATTGGGTATCTTGACTTAACTTTTATCTTTTTCTCTGTATGCTAGGTTGGTTTATTTATTCACATTTTCAGTACGAGTTTACATTATTCTCATTATTTTATCTTCAGCTAATCATACTTCACATATCTAATTTCATGTAAGAAAGAACATTTTTAAAATCTCATGTTTCATTTTACTCATCATAAAATATTTGAATATCTGTTGATAAAAATAAATAAGTTAACATGACCAGTAAACCTGTAAAATGGCCTTTCAATGTGCATATAACTGTCCTAATGTGACCCAAACACTTTCATTAAACTAAGAGGTCAAATGAATCATCTTTTCACTCATTTATATCATCCGATAATTTTTACACGTGAGTGAGATCTCATAAGCAAATGGTTCATTTACTTTCCATAATAGCATGAAAAAAAATCAAACATATGAAAATAAACTTTGCAATTTATTTTTTGGGTTGAAAACTTTATTAATATGCACAACATTTTTGGAAAAGGGGAAAAACAAAACAAAACAATAATAGGCAGCTGCACCTGCTGACCACACAATTTCACAATTAACAAAACTGTACACCTTTGTTTTAAACTGATAAAATTCTTCATTCTCTTAACTCTAACCAAATGGAGAATTTCACAATCATAATTAATATATTGCCAGTGATGTAAGTCTTATCTTTTTGCTAACAAAAATAACCTTACATAATATTTCTGAATGAAGTACCTTTCCATTAAACATAAAGTAATATTTTTATCAAACAAATCAACCAAACAAAAACAACAAATAATATCACAACTCAAAGTAGATCCAATTATCTGTAATAGTTTGGAACTTATGGGATGTCACTGTGTGAGTGTGTGTGTATATTTGTGTGTGCGTGTGCACGATACATCTGTTTTGTTTTTAATTCAATATGTTTGAATAATCGTTTGCTTAAGTAAAAAGTTGATCCTATATAAAGACACAATATTAAATTACTCCTCTTTCATAATCTTGCAGGAACTTTAGGAAGTGATTCTGGCCAAGTTTTATGGCAATTTCTCTTGCTGTGTGGCCTATACTGTTGCGTTCATTTACTGGAACATCCAGTAGTAGGAGATAATGAGCAAAGCAAACATCCCCCTGAAAATTCAAATGGTGAAATTTTAGCCTCAAATGTTGGCATATTACTCTTAAAATATATTCAGATCATTTTTTCTAATGATAAATAAGAAGTCCAGATTCTGCTAACGTTTGCTTGATCAACTAGACTAAATCAATGAATAAGATTTCTAAAGATCAAATAATTGAGAAAATTACCAGTTTTGCTGCTATGGTTAGGGCATTGTCTCCCCAATCATCTCTCTTTGACAGGTCTGGAACATATGAAGAGAGCAGCAGGGCAAGGTCTCTCTGTCCACGACGGGATGCTTTGAGGAAAAGTGATGTGAAATCTACATCTGGGATTCTTTCACTTCGGATTGAAGCAAACACTGTGTCATAGTCTCCTGTAATATAGTAGCAAAGCAATAATAATTATCTAATCAAAGATGTGTAGTTCTAGAATTATTGTAAAAAAAGAGCAATACTAAGGACAATAGTAAATAATAGCAACAAAAAAGTACAAAAATACCCCTATCTGCAGCATCACAAAATTCATTCTTTGTTAAAATCAATGTATGCTTCATCTGTTCTTCCAGGTCCTCCTTTGCACGCTCAGGATCATACGGAATAAGGCCAGCAAGAATGCTGTTTCCTTCAAAGGGATCTTCCCTTTCAATGTGAGATTCGATCTTGACTGTGACATTTTGTTTACACACATCAGACTGAAAAGATAAAGTTATGAGTATTTTAGTGAATAAATTGACAAATAAAAAAAAATATATCTGCAATTCAATGTCTGGAGATACTTATTTGCATAAATAAACATGAAAAAAAACATTTGTTATAAGAATACATCTATTGCACTAAAAAAAAATGAAAAGTGAGGAGCTCAGGTAGTAATAAGATAAAAAGTAGTAAATGTGATTTGACATCAGAGTTCAAGAATCTAAGATGTGAATATCCTCATTTTCTTACTTGTTTACTTGAAGATATGTGAGTATCTATACCCAGTGACAGATTACCATTTGTTTTTGTCCTGTAGTTTTTACCTCTGAAATGATATTCAGATGAAGAAATGTTTTATTCAAATCACTATATGTAAGTCTTGAAAAGCAAGATATTTCTTGTGCATAAATACCAACAAACCTTATCCTTGCCCTCAGTGGTATTTCAAGGATATATATGAATGAAATAATCAACTGGAAAATGAAACTTTGAACTGAAAAATAAGTAAGAATCTGACTATCTGCAATCATAACCTTGTAATAACACAGCTTGTTCAGGTGTTGAAATGCAGCCAGAAGAAAGATGTACCAATGCTATTATTACCAGTACTGCTTTTATTAACATATTTGCTTTTATTCATTTATCTAGTATTCATCCTTTTTAAGTACATTTTTAATTACTGGTAAAACACATATAATTAGTAGAAGAAATAAGCTACCAATTTACACTTTTGCATTTCTATAAAATATTCAGTGCACTAAAATCTATAAAATCCAAAGCCATGGACATACACATGGCCTTCAGAAGTGTATACAAACTAAAACAGGGAAGGAAGGACGGAAGGAAGAAAGGGGGAGAGAGAGGTAGAGAGAGGGAGAGAGAGGGAGAGGGAGAGGGAGAGGGAGAGGGAGAGAGAGAGAGAGAGAGAGAGAGAGAGAGAGAGAGAGAGGGAGGGAGAGAGAGAGAGGGAGAGAGAGAGAGAGAGAGAGAGAGAGAGAGAGAGGGAGAGAGAGAGGGAGAGGGAGATGGAGAGAGGGAGAGGGAGAGGGAGAGGGAGAGGGAGAGGGAGAGGGAGAGGGAGAGGGAGAGGGAGAGAGAGGGAGAGAGAGAGAGAGAGAGAGAGAGAGAGAGAGAGAGAGAGAGAGAGAGAGAGAGAGAGAGAGAGAGAGAGAGAGAGAGAGAGAGAGAGAGAGAGAGAGAGAGAGAGAGAGTGAGAAAGAGCAAGCAAGCAAGCACCAAGAACCTGACCTACATACAGTGAAAGCTGGACCTGATCTGTCCATGACCTCCTTCAATCTCTGGGAGGTCACAAATTTGATCATATGTTTGCCATGTGGGTCTTGGTCAAGCTGTCTTGCTTGGCTTGGGTTATGGCCAGTAACCGCTATTTAAACCTAATATGTATCAAGGAGAAAACAAAATATCTCTCTGTACATATCCTCTAGACAATGAAAAAAATAAGATGGAAGCAAGAGAGAATGTAAAAGAGAGATCAAAAGAAAAGGAGAGAGTAACAGAAGATGAATTCACAAAATACTAACTTCTCTTTTTCTCTCTCCTTTTGTCTTCCTCCTTCACTTCCACAACTGGTATTCTGAAATAAAATTAAATGTCAAAATTAATCCCTCCAATAAGCACAACCAAAATTGTTATATAATCTGAAAAGAGATAAAATGTTACAATGGATAAATTCAAGTTAGAGACTATAAAACACTTTACCTTTTTACCAGATCTTCGACCTTTAACAATAGAATAGAGATCTTTCCCAGCAGTCAGCACCTTGCCTGTTTCAATTGATTTGTAAAACTCTCTTTCATTTACTCTCCTGAAAAAATATTTAAGATGGTAATGACAATCAATGTTCAATGTATAAAAGGTGGGAGAAAAAGAGGGAGGGAGGAAGAGAGTGAGAGTGTGTGCGTGTGCATGTGCATGTGCATGTGCATGTGCATATGTCTGTCTGTGTGTATGTGCATATTTGTAAAATGATGTTATCAAATTAATAATAAAAAAACATAATTTTCCTATTACCTTTCATTATCTGGAATGACAAAATCTGGCAAATCTCTTCCCTTTGCAGAGCCTCTTTTCCCTTTCTGGACACGTTTCTTGTGCAGAAACAGATCAATCTTATCTTGGGCATGTGTGAGCTCTTTCTCCGACTCCCATGTTGAGTCAGACTTAGGGTAACCCAACCATGTCACATGATACACCATTATACTCTGCTAAAGAAGATATCACATATTTCTGAATTTTTTATGGCCATAACCTTGTAAACATCTTTTCTTTATACCTTTCAATCACTTTCAATTTAATATTACCATGCCGTAACTAGAACTAGTGATACAGAAAAACAAATAGGAAAACAATTAAGATTTGTTGGTTGTAACTTGTAATCCTTTTTACCAGACGAAATTGGGCATTAATTGAAACCTTTTCAATCCAGTTTACATCATTTACACCTTTTCTTTTTAAACATTTACCAAACATATCAAACATTATTTTTTTAAATATAATTAATTCCTATTCAAATATTTACAATGTACAGCCTATGTCTGAATCTATCATTCAAATATGCATCATATGATCATATAGAAAATATCAATAACAATTTTCAGAATTGCAAAAATTAAGAAAATAAAAATTACAAAAGTAATAAGCATTTATTTAACATATCATACATATATAATACATAGTTATAACTACTAAACCTTACAAGGGGAAAGGAAAGTCATTATCTGAAGACAGACAAATTTACTGTTAAAAATACCTTGAGTCCTTCTTTCACAGTTGTCTTTTCTGTTATTTGGTCGATCTCTTCACTTAAAATGTTAACATGGTGAAGAGCCTCAGACGTGACTTTCCTTCCTGTCTCATGAAAGTAATTTCTTTGCTAAAAATAAACAAGAAATGTTCAAATCATTTCCTTGAGAAAACTCATCTTATGAAGATTTGCTTCAGGTCTATGAAAAATAGATCAAATACTAAGATGTATGTATGTCTTCTTTATTACTCAAGTATTTCCATGGACTCAACACAGGCAAAAGCCTACAAATATTTTCTACTTATATCTGGCAATATAATGCTTATACTGGTTACTCAATTGATGATAAAATGCCAAGGATGTGAAAAATTTCTCAGTACCACAACCATGGCAGAGATTTGTTTGCCTTTAACACTGTGTAGTGGATAGGCCATGGAATTACTTGATTTAATCAAACAAATATAGATTTGATGACTTTGTGATTGTGGCCTTTTATTTTTATTTTCTGCATTTAAAAAATATATTTTGTGTTTGTTCTAGCAACTTCTTGAACAGTGAATGAATATTAAAACTATTTATGTTCATTCGAAAAATACATTTAAATGCTTAAATAAAATGTCAGGTTATTTTCTTTGACTAAGTAGGTACACAATGACAGAGCACTTTGTACTGTTGGACCAAATAAGACTGGGTGTCAGCAACTTACGTAACCTAATTTTTTATGCTACAATCATTTTTATTTTGACAAATGCATGCTTTGCTGAAAGATTTCAGCAAAGTATATAACAAGGTACTAAATTTCAGTTTTGGCTTGGGTATATAATTATTATCAATCATATATTTCAGTAAAGGAATAGAGGTCATATCAGTTACCTTTATTTTCTGTCATAATGTTTCTTTCATAATTCATTAAGGGAGTAAAAAACCTGACTTACAAATAAAAAATACTTACTTCCTTTTTCATTCCTTCGTATTTCTTATGGAAGTCACGTAGAACAACACCACACTCTTCCTTAAAATGTTCTGGAGGCTCCCATGTGTCATCAATTGGTTTATAATATTTCCATCGCACCCTATACTCAACTCTTTCTTGACCATCATCCTATAAAAAGAAGTTTTATACAAAAAAAAAGATATTGCAAATTATTTCAGTCAATGATTTAATATAAAAGCAACCAAAAGTTACCTACTTCTTGGCACTCTGGCAGGACCATTACCACATTTCTTCTAGTAATAAAGATCTTGTAGATTTCCGTGTCAAATAAGAAAGCAAACTCTAGCCAGAATATACATAGAGGAGGTTTCTAGGTTTAAGAAAGAGCACAGAGGCCATGGTAATCACTTTCCACTATTCCACTATTCTACTGGATTTCAGATTGTGGGCTTTCTATCACAGACCACAGAAAGTTTCAAGTGGTTCAGGACAATGTCAGCCAATACAATAAAGAGAAAAATTCAAATGTGGGTGCATTATAAACATTTACCATTTCAACTATCTAAATTATATCAAGCTTCAATGTAATAGAAAAATAAAAAGACATATCTTATATAATTTCTCAATTGCTCAATGAGTTTACAAACTTTCTGCTTTAGCGTAGCAGAGGATAACCATTAGTCAACTAATAAATAAAATAAAGGTTTCACTTTCATGAAACAGCATGCATAACAAATGAAAATGATACATCAAATTAAATAAGCATGAAAAGTATATTCTTGCATTCATAGAAGGTTAATGAAATGAGTGTGCAATTTTGAACAAAAATTGTCAATGGTCAAATGAAAACAATCTTACCTTTGTAACCCATCTGATGTCAATAACTCGGTCAACTTCAAAGATCTCACCATCTTCTCCCATACATTCTGAACTAAAACTATTTTCTTCACCTGAATCCATCTCTCTTCTTTTCCAGTA
>BOPN01004890.1:57500-62500 GCA_017312705.2 Penaeus japonicus | reverse complement strand
ACAAAATATTGGACAGTGCATTTTCCTTAATGTATCAGGATTAGGATAGCACAACAAAAGAAGCTTCCTTTTATGACCATATAACTTAGTAACAGTCAGTTTAGTTGAATCCCACAAATTTACTAAAAGACAGCATCAATGTCTTCTTGTTATTATAACTTCTATCAGGCTGTCATATGATGAACCTGAATCCCTAAAATTAAAAATATCCTTTCTTTATGTAATGATATTGTCTATACTTCTAGATATGCATCTCATTTGTGAATGAAATAAAATATAACCAATTGCTTTTGCTTAGATTTTCATTTGTTAGAAAACATAATATAATCTTCAGAGAACACAGAGAAGAAAAAGGAAGAAGAATAAAAAGAAGAAAGAAAAAAAATTACATACCCTTGACAGGATTTGCATGCACAAGTATAGCCTTTAAAGCTAACTTGGGTATGCTCCAAATCCATACAGTAGCTGGCATATTATCATTACGGGTTGCTAGGTATCGATTATCACTACTGAACAGGAGTGTCCCAACACCTATGCGTGGGTTTGCCTGTTTTCCTGGGTCTACAACTATGGATGCAAGATTCACTGGTCTAGAATCTTCTTCCTCGTCTGTAAAGGATATTAAATTTTTATATTAGGTGCTTTCTGAATTTCTTATTTTTATAAAACATATTTGGATTCAGATTTGCTGAAAAAGATGTTCTATTTCTTTATGTAAATTAGATATAATATAATTGTTTTATTTTAGTGCTAGTACCTTTAATTACTATTTCAATAGAAAGTAGAGTTAATAATAAATATAACAATTTATTGATCCTTGAAATTGATATCACAATAATGAAAGACTGAAGGTAGTATAAAATGAATATGAACTTACATGTAGTCTCCAGAACAAGTGGAAGACCTTGAACTGATGCTAAGGTTGCTGGATATCCTGTTAATGGTTTTTCAACTTCTTTGTATATGACACAATTTTCTGAGTCAATAGTAGAACTATGACTGAATTCAGAAATAATGCGCCATGTGATGTGGTTCATGAGCCTCACCTGTAATAGCACAGCCTTTCAAATTCACTAGCATAGCAAAGAAGTAAAATTGAAGTATTGTTTGATGAATATAATTTAATATCTATCTTATATAATGTGACTGTTAACTATCAAAGCATTAATGTAGTATTCAGTTTTCATATCTCATGAATTATAAATAAACCCATATTAAAAGATATACCTTTTGATCGTAACTTCCTATTGCAAGAAACTGCCCAGAAGGAGACCATGCAATGCTTTTAATGCCAAGTGACCACTGATAAGCTGAATAATTTGCAAGACACTGTCCACTTAAAGAGTAAATGAGGATTCTGTATTCTAAAGGTGACTCCCAAACGACAAGCACTGAGCTGTCATTTGCCCATTGCAGGCCAGCCATATCTCTTGTTGCTAATTCAAAATGCTGAAAAGATAAAGTAAGTTATCAATAAAGATAAATAACATATTCTATAACTCATCAAATAATATTAACTTTTTACACCTAAGGTTAACCAACTAATGACAGGGATTAGACAATCCACTATCTAATTATCTTTTTTACACATACATGGTTCCACAGCACCGAGTCAATGGGTTAAAGTGAATTTGAGATTGATCAACCCCTCTAATATTATGGTCTCTCACAATTGCAGATTCATGGAATAATAAAAATGCATATTTGCAAAACAAAAATATCTATAAGTAGATATTACCTTTACCAACTGCCATGATTTTGTCTCTAGAATAGAGAGAAAGTCCTTGCATTCCCTCCTCTCAGCTACAGCCAGGTATTCCTTGTCTTGGCTAAACTGAAGACCTCCTGGTATATTCTTGGGGTTTTTGATATAGGATACTGACTTGCTAACTAAAGACCAAACTGTGATCCTAAGCTGTTAAGAGAGTGAAAAAAATGGAATTGGTTTCCTATGATGTGTAAAAAGTAAATCCATACCATCTGTTCCTCAGAAAATATTTACAAAATGAAATCCAATACTAATAAATGATCTGATATATGTTTGCATCATCAAGAGACTATAGTCTCGTAGAAAAAGGTGTAAATGAGATAGAATAACTTCACAACACAGATGGTCATTCATTCTTATTTGAACCTTTTTCTACATTTATCACAACTAAATTTGTTCAGGTTATAGTTTACTTATGAATATGCTATATCACAATATCAAAGCACTTTGCTTTTCATATTATAAAAAGTAACTGAATAAATATTAGGAAAAATAATTAGTTTCAATAATTAATCAAACAAAAGCATTTGCAAGCATATTAGTATTTTAAGTAATATTTCATTCTAGTAAATAAAAAAAACATTTTTCTTTACAACATCTCAAATGCCAATATAACAGAAATGAAATGAAAAATAACAGAGTGAAAAATTTACATGGAATTCTGCTGTCGTCAATATATGCCGACTGTCAGGGGCCCAAATAACTTTGATGAGGCCAGCTGATCCCTCATCAATCTTGCATCTCCAATCAGGATCCTCTATGGACCAAATTTCTGCTATGTTACGCTTATAATTTGCTGTAAATACATAGCCTGAATCTGGTGACCATTCAATAACCTGTAAATTAAAGCATGTCCAATGATCCAGATGTAGAAATTTTCTATTTCTAGGTACTACAAATACATACAGTATCAAAAACAAAATCTTATCAAAACTTTTGTTATAATGTACAGAACTTTACATCTATTTTTTTTTTCTTCTTTTTTACATTTTGAGCAACCAAATACCTGAATAGCATCAATACAGTTGAATGACACTAAAACTTGTAATGATGAAGAATCTCTGATTTCAAGCCTAGCAGTTATGGGAACAGCACAGAAACGTCCATTGGGTGACCAAGACAGCAGGCCCCCACTTGTTCTTAGAACCTCCGCAAAGTTCATCTTTCCTGTTGATAATAATAATAATAATAATAATAATAATAATAATAATAATGATAATAATAATAATAATAATGTCAGCTTAAGTTTGACTACATTGGTTTATTAACAAGTGTTCCTCAACAAGGGGTTTGCAGAGGGCAGCTAGGGGGTCCATGGAATATTTTTCCAAATTTTCCAAATGCTAGAAATAGATTTATGTAATTACAAAATCTATCTACATAATTATTAAATATATAAAATATTTATTTCTAGAAAAGGAAAATAACATTATTTTTAACAATATTACATTTATAATAAGGTTAAACATCCTAAAATATTAAAAGCAATTTCTAAAAATAGACAACTTGCAAAGTGATGTAAAATTTTGGTCAAATCACATATCCAAATTCACTCACTCACACACAATCAGATAAGTGACTAAGTGTAGGATACGTTAGGCTGGGTCAACCTAACCAAAATTTTAGCTGATTTCATAGAAAATTGGTATGCAAACTGCCTGAAATTTTCTGTTACTTTATAATCTGTCTATAGTCTTAAGATACTGATTGTTACATATATAAAGATATCTTGATTTTTTGTTATTTACTTTTACTATCTATCATAATCATACCACAGGTATATGAACTGGTGGCATACATATAATTATCAATGAATCTTAATTAACATCAACTTCACTATTAACTGAAGCCATTCACTCAATTTACAGATGTTCAGGAAAAAAATACCCCATAGCAAAGCATTCAATTTTAAGTTGGCTTTCTCAGAACATAACAATATAGCAAGGTGATACTTATGCAACTCTAAAAGTAATATACAACAGCATTTTGCCAAAATGGACAAAGTAGAATGCAAGTCAAATGGTAACCAGCAACATACTAATTTTAATATATATGGACTTTAAATCTCAACCTTTTAATTATTAATATCAATGCTGTTGAACAACATTTAAAATGGTGCTATTCATTCCATATTACAAGCAAAGTGCAACTGCATTTTAACCCATTCATGATGGGATGTATTTTCGCCTACTGCTAACGCCGAGAAGATAACAAATGCGCGACGCTTCATGCCAGGGTGTTTTCTCGCTGCGCGGGGCTTTGCTGATCCTCTCAGAGCGTTTTTCACCCACCCTATTCTGATGGTTTTCATAAATGCGTCTACAAAGTAAAGGCACGTAAAAATAGTGCCATGTTCAGAGGAGTTATTTTAGTCGAAAAACATGTTACAGTTATGACTTTTTAGTTTTATTCTGTTGAACTGTGCCTATATTCTTTACTTCTATATAAAAATACCAAAGGAAAGTGGAAGCAATCTCTTAGTGGGGCATCAAAAAACATGTTTAATACTTACTTTTTTTTACCAAAATGAAAAGAAGAACAATATGAATAATCATACACACACAAATGAGTATGTACATGTACCTCGTGATGTGACATGACGTGATATCACAGGTAATCAACAAATTAGAAGTTGTATTCCATTAGTCATTTTTTTACTTTATCTTATTTATTGGCTAAACACATTTGATTTTACAATAATTTTTTGACTCAGATCTTTTTATTCAACTGATCAAGAAGCAAAAACTACCATGATGTCATCAATATCATGTAGTTTTCTGTGATGTCTTTTTTTTTAGCATTATATCTCATTTTATGACACTTAAACACCTAAACTAAAGTAACAGAGTCTAAGAAATTATGTAAAATAACTAAATTTGAGAACAATCTAGCTATCTAGTGCTGACGTTTCAGTGCCTCACATTGCCCCTCCCAGAAGAGAAAATGCACAACATCTCAGGACGTCACCCGGGTCCAGGGATATTTTACGACCTCGTGATAAGACATCAACCAGTGCGAATGGGTTAATACACAGAGGCATAAATCCTGCAAATACCCCTTGTATGTTGCAATTGTTAGTTTTCTATTTACTTCATAACATTATTCTGTATTATGTTAACATTCCACATATTATCAGTAATTGAGTGAATCATTGAAGGATTTTCAGTCAAAATATAATGAAATGTTTGATAGCTTAGACAAATAATTTTCTTTGTCATTGAACAATTATTAT